>JBBUKS010476802.1:0-17173 GCA_038050645.1 Hedychium gardnerianum
TCGCAAAATTTGTCGTAATTTTGGGACTATTTTTATTTGTCGCAAATATTTGTCGCTAAATCCTTCTTTTTTTGTAGTGCTCAGAGAGTACGGTGAGAGAGAAGAAAGAAGTCGATCTCGCCTAAATCTCGCTAATTAGTGGCGTCCAATAAATTTCCATCACTAATGGCAATGTAAATTAGGGTTTAGGGCCCCGTCGGGAAAATAACGATCGAATTAACAACGGAAAAAAATTTCCGTCGTTAAATAGCGACGGAAAAAATCCTCCGTTATTAATTCGGTCGCTAATCAAGAGGTTTTTTGTAGTGAAACCTTATAATAATAATCAAACAAACAAACAACAACAACAAACAAAAAAAATAGTTACATCCATTAAAGCATGACCTACACCATCATCGTCGACACTTGAAACAACAACTCTACAATAATATAAGATCAGCATTGCAGCGTGAACTACACCATCAGCCATGAGCCTTCTCTTACTCAATTCCCCCCTTTGTCAAAGTTGAGAATTTATATCTCCTTGTCTTCTCGGGTTTCTTCTAATGTTACTATGTGATTGTACAAAACTTCGTATAATTTTCTTAACCGTCACCGTGCAACTTGATCTAAGAATTGAAGGTCTTTCTTGTTTTCGACAAAATGTTCTTAATTATGATAGTTTTTTAAGGCCATTAAAAACAAATGGATGTCTTCAATTTGAAGTCTGGAACTGTCACTAAAAACTATTAGTGAAACAAAATGATAGTTTATAGGCAGTGTAAACTTTGTTTTCTTTTGCTTGTACGGCGTAAGCAGACAGATTCTTATATTGTATCATATGTCAACTTGTTCATTATATTTTATTATTATTAAAGTTATTATTGTGTGATAGATCAAAAATTCAAATATCAAAAATAATCTCTTATAAAATAAAATAAAATTATGTACAATAAATTTTTTTTTGAGACTCCATATTAACAAGAGCTTCGTATACTTATACTAAATTATTATTATTATTATTATTATTATTATTATTATTATTATTATTATTATTATTATTAATAAAGGACAAGATAAAATAGGGTAGTCTGGAAGGTTTAGATTTTGTTTATCCTGAATTGCGGATTGAAGAAGAAAAAAAATTAAGATTAAAAAAATCAAAAAAGAAAAAGAATTAGAAGGGTAAGAAAGAAAAAAAAAACAGCCATAGGAAATGATCCATGAATGGATTCTTTAATCTATCTTTTCAGCAATATTGCAAAGGAAACAATTCATTATTTTAGGTTAAAAAGCAAACTTGCTAATGGATATTATTTAATCTAACACTTACGAAGATAAATCAGTTTAAAAATATTAATAATTTTTTTATATTATGTAACTTAATTTTTTATAGAGTGCTTAGCTAATTTGACATCTTACAAAATTAATTATTTTTTTCTCCCAAAGCATGCTATGTATAGTCATCATTGCAAGCGACAACAATTCTTTTTTTAATTCTTTTTTTTAGTCTTTATTTGAGACACTTTGACAACAAAATGAAAATTTTAAAGGACATTTTAACATTAATCAAAATCTAACAAACTTTAGGGAGAGTTTGAAAAATCATTCGTAGGTTAAGTAAGAATTCAATGGACAAGATGGTATTCTCTGACAAGTATATTGAAGTTCAATGGACAAGATGATTGCTTTGTTGGGCATGACCTATGAAGGTCTTAAGCCCCACCTCACACGGGCCTAGGCTTATATGACTTGTACTCGAACCAGACTAAGCCTGATACAAACCCTAATGTTTAATTTTTATTATTTAAAAAAAAACAGTCTAATGCATAAATTTTCTATTAATATAAAGTTCCGTAGGAAAATAAAATCATATTGAATTTGTTGTATATAATTTTATCTTATATTTTGTAAGAAATTATTTTAATGACTTGAATTCGTAATTTTAAGGTCACGTGATAATAATTTTACTCCCCTTTATTCAAATTTTATTATTTAATTAAATAATAATAATAATGAGAACTTTTATTAACTAAATTTTGACATAAATTAAAATACCCTCTAAACTAGAAGAAGTTTAAGTAATATTTTGATTAAATTATAGTTTTTATCATTTAAAGAAGTGAGTTAACCCATTCAAGACATGGTCTAAACCTAAACTGTGTTGAACAAAACTCAACGAAAAGACAAAGACCAACTCGACTTGCAAGTCAAGCCAAGCTTAAGTTGGCACATCTTCGATTGATGGTGTCAAATACAACCCATGTTACGCTAGATTAGATCAGTTCAGATTCTTCAAAATATATATATAAGTTATTCTGTACATTCATATGTGGGCGACAAAGACGTCTGGAATTTTTTTTTAAGCTCCTGATTTATCAATAAAATTTTATCTTTAGGGTTTACGGATTAAATTATAATATTAAGCATAAACAAAATTTAAAATCGAAAAAAAATTGAGTATGCACCGGTGTGCGAGCTAGATAAGATGAGTGGGATATCAAAACACACGTATATATTTGATATCTCACACACCGTTATTCCGCACATCTCGTGAACACCCAACATGTTTTTTTGATTTAAATATTTGTGTGTGCTTAATATTATAACCTAATCTCTAACTCCTAAAGATAAAGTATCATTGGCACAATCAATTGTTTAAAATAAATAAATAAATAAATGATGAAGGTGTCTCTATTGATGGAGGCACCTCCATCATGTGAGAGTCATCCATGATCGCTCACGGAACAGATGTACAAATTATCAGAAATATATATATATATATATATATTTATATATAGTCGTGTCAATAAGATTTTATCTTTAGGATTTAGATGTTGAGTTATAATATTAAAAGCACATAAAAAATTTTAAATCAAAAAATATGTTGGATGCTCACAGAGTGTGCAAGATAAGAGTGTGCAGGATATTAAATAAATATATATATATATATATAAAGCAATCCACGGATATCTAGTATTATTTTTTAATCTTTTTATAATTTTGGATTTTGTTTTAGACTAAAGAAAGTATTTTTTTTTAATAATAATATAAGTGTTCATGAGTTATCAATAGATGAGTGAATAGGGTTTAGACAATTCGTGAGCATTTAATATTAATTTTTTTATATAATTTTTTAAAATTTTATTTTAGAATTTAAGATTTAAGTTATAGAGTATAAGTTGGTCGTTTAAGTTAAAAGAAATGAAAATAACTATATGTATTTCTTTTTGTCTTTTGTGTTCAATTGAAGGTATGATGAGACCAAATGGAAGTCTAAATATATGCACCAACAAATTACGGTACTCGTCCCATTTTTTCTTTTTAATAAATTGAATTCATAAAATGCCTTTATTCAACAAATTGGAATGACCATTGAAATATTATTTACATTATTCTAAAAATAACGTGATGCATGGAAATAATTATTGGGCAAGTGCAGTGCTGCACGAGACCAACATTTTGTTTTTCAATGCTAAAAATTAATGCATACTTCTTATTGAAATCATGACCATTTCTCTTTTTTTTTAATAGAATAAATTGCAGTATTCAATAAAAAATTTGTTTATTTTTGCCACTTTAATAAAGGAAGATATAAATTTTATCACAAATTTTTGCATAATTTCTAAAACATGATTAAAGGCATGATTCTATTGAGATTAATAAAAGCGCAAACATTATCATTTTGGTAAAAAAAAATATAGTACTTTTAAATATTTTTCATTCTAAAATATCTTTATTTTTACAACGATAACTTTAAAATTTAATTCAAAATACTCTTTATTATTTGGTTAAAATTATTCAAATTATTAAAATTGCTTTGATTCATTAAAATCATTTTAAAACTATGTCATAGAACAATAGTTTTAAATCATTTGGATTGAGTTGAAATAATTCTAATCAAATTTGAATTTTTTAAACTAATTTAGTCAAGAATATTTTAATATAAATATACTTTTAATTTTGACTAAATTAAATTAAAAAAAATATTAAATGGATTTACTTTAACACTATACATTATAATAATTATGATGTCATTACTACAATAATGTTAAAATAAAAGTAATTTTAAGAGTATGATGTAATTACTACTGCGTTTTATAGCAGCTACTCTATAAATTGATACAAGTGTTAAAATAAGAGTATTTTTGAGATAAAAAATATGCTAAAATATTATTTTAATATTGTTTTTTTTTTTAAACGCGTAATCGACCCTTTTGATTTATTTATTTGTTGTTGTTTAAATTTAATTAATGAGGATAACTTTGGCAATTCAGCGTATAACAATAAAATTTAGGGTTTTTTTAAAAGATTGGAGGCTTTTTTAAGTTTGCCCCCTTAATTATTTTCCCTCAATGAGATAGAGATCGTTTTGAAATTTCGAAAATCGTGGGGGATTCTACAAAAATAATGTCAAAAAAATCAGAGGGGCGAAATGAAATTTCCCCTTATTTGAAATACCAGTCGCCTTGCGTTCTCTGCTCCTCAGTCTCCGCCGCCGTCGCTTTCTCCGCCTCCTTTTCATCACCCTCTTCTTCCGCCTCTTTCTTTTCGCCCCCGCGAGGATCACGACGTCACGAGAAGACTCCAAAATTTTTAATGCTTCAATCTCTCTCTCTCTCGTGACGACGATACCACCACGCCACCATCTAGATCCCTCCATTTCCATCTATTTATGCGCCCCCTTCCGCCATGGCTTCCTCCGCAGGGCCGTTGCTTCCAGCTCGTGCGATTTTGATTCCGTCGAGCATACGCGATGAGTTCCGAGGGCGGAGAGCCACAGGAGCCGCAATCGCCCACCGGCCGCAGGATCCGCGACTTCGAGTTTCGCAACTCCCTCCCCCGCGTCCGCAGCGCCTCCTTCTCCTCCGCCGCGCCAGAATCCGTTGCGAAATCGGGCGCCGCTTCGTCGACTTCCAGGTTCGGGAGCGATGCCCAGCCCACCGTCAAGATCATCAAGGGGGAATTCGGCTACGTCCTCGAGGACGTACCCCACTTGACGGACTACCTCCCTGACCTACCCGTGAGTTCGCCTTCGCCCAATCTTTGTTTTGGGCTTCTGAGAAGCGCGCCTTGTGATGTGTTGCTGGGGTTGTGATCTTTATTTGAGCTAGTGACAGTTATCAACGAGACAAAATCAAATAGAAAAACGTGATTTTTTCCAGGTCTAGGAAGGATCTTAGGGTTTGATCATAGTGTTGTTTCAGTTTGTTGCTCGTTCAATGAAGTGGTGGAAGCGCTCTGGTTCTTGCCTCTTCTGATTGGTGTTGGGTGATCAAATAGAAGCAACGACAGTTGGGATGTCCTATACTTTGGTACAGATGGATGCTTCTGATGTTTAGAATAAACAACAAAATTGGATGAGAGATAACAAGAAGAAAAAAAAATATGGGAATCTAGCCTTTATGGATGGTTTATGCTGCTTTGGTAGATTTGTTTTATAAATTTGTTCTCTGTTGAAACCATGAACCATTTTACCAGATATGCAGATGCTTGAACATAAAACAGAATAAGCATAGTCAAAAATCAATTTAGTATATATTACTCGCTCTTCATTTAGTTGATGTTACAACTCTTTTTCTTCTCAAATAGTCTCTCTGGAATTAAATTTGAAGTGCTATGATGGTGATGATCATATGATACTTTTTTATCTTTATTTTTTGCAGACATATCCAAATCCACTCCAAGACAATCCTGCTTATTCAGTCGTCAAGTATGCATGTTCATGCAGTTCATATTATAGTCAACTTTTGTGTTGTTGATCATGTGCTTGATCATGCATTTATCTATTTCTTGTTGCCAGGCAGTATTTTGTTGATGATGATGATACTGTTCCAAAGAAGGTAGGCAGTAAAATTAATATCCTCTGCAACCTAGACACCAAATGGAAGAAAGATAAAGAGAAATTGAGTGCAATAGTTTGAAATCTATTTGTATCAGATAGAGTAATTGAAATTGTTTTTTCTGTACTCTATAGGTTGTCGTCCAAAAAGATAACCCAAGGGGACTCCACTTTAGACGCGGTGGACCACGCCAAAAGGTACATAGTGCTACATGTTTCTGAATATGCATATGAGGATTGCTATGACAAGTTTCGCTAATAACTAACCTAGGCTTACTTTTTTTCAGGTGTACTTTCAAACAGATGATGTCCATGCCTGCATTGTGACTTGTGGAGGTCTGTGCCCTGGGCTCAACACTGTAATTCGGGAAATTGTATGTGGTTTATCCCACATGTATGGTGTCAACAAAATTAGTGGTATCGAGGTCAGAACTAATTGCTAAACCACATACAATCCATTTTCCCTTGATCTTCTGCATACTTGCATACGTTACTCCTTCTGTCAGTAATTCCTAGTGGTTCTGCCTTTACATATTTCTCAAGCAACTTACATTGCTAGTGATTACAGGGTGGATATAGGGGATTCTATGCTCGCAACACCATACATTTGACACCGAAGAGCGTAAATGATATCCATAAACGTGGTGGAACGATTCTTGGAACATCACGAGGAGGTCATGACACTTGTAAGATAGTTGACAACATTCAGGATCGTGGGATTAATCAGGTAACAGCATCAGCTATATTATTGTATGGGAATTGTATTAATTCGCTATTAGGTTAAACTAGAGTGTTATCTTTATGAGGAAATATTTGTATTTAGGTTTACATCATAGGAGGTGATGGAACCCAAAAGGGTGCAGCTGCTATTTTTGAGGTAACGAAGTCTCAAAGAAACAATTCATCTTTCTTTTAACACTTCTGTTAGTACATAGTATTCCTCTTATTATCATGGAGATTATAGACGTAGTTGCATTTGCTTAATCAAAGATAAGGGTTTTCAAAATGCTCCCTGATGATTAATAGCTTTTCCAAAATACCCTTCAAGGTTTTATTATTATCAAAACACCCCAAGATTTTTCATTTTGTTGCTCCATCATTAAGTAAGTGAATTAGGATGTAATTTAGAAGAGCAGAATATGTACTTTAGTCTTAGATAGGGGTATTTTGATATCAAAATGGAAACCTTGGAGGCATTTTAACATTATCAAAGCTTTGGAGTCATTTTGAAAAAGATGTTCAATGTTGGGGACATTTTGAAAATTACCCTAAAGATAAACTGCTATCCATGATCTCTCTTGGTTTCTATAGTGGAATTGCTTATCTTGAAATGCCTGACTCTCTATTCCTTCAAACCAAATTCCTATTTATGCTTAAGAACTAAAATAATTAACTTTTTTTTTAAAATCTGTTTTAGGCTGTTCATTCAATTGTTGTTAGGACCATATATTAGTATATACTTTCTTTCCTGGATCTTATGCATTGTATCCTTGTTTCAGGAAATTCGTAGGCGTGGCCTCAAAGTTGCTGTTGCAGGGATTCCCAAGACAATAGATAATGACATTGCGGTACTACTTAATATTTTCCTAAAAATGTTTTTCAAAAGCAATGTACTCATCAATGATATGATTTGATAGTTTTGTGACCTCACAATTATATTCATTACTTGGGCTTCAGGTTATTGACAAGTCCTTTGGTTTTGATACTGCTGTTGAAGAAGCCCAACGTGCAATTAATGCTGCACATGTAGAGGCTGGCAGTGTTCAGAATGGCATAGGCATGGTGAAACTAATGGGTCGCTATAGTGGTAAATCTCCTCTCATGGTAGAATGACTTTATTTATAAATTATAATCATATACAACTCATTCTTCAATTGTAATGTCTGAAAATTGATTGCCCACATTCTTGTTCAAATTAATGATTGATAGAAGTTTCAGAAGCATGCTTTCTCAATGTTGATATATGATGCAATGTAGCCACACATTTTTTGAGTGCTGTATATTGCTTTTTTTGGAAATTAGCCTCAGCTACGATCAAAACCTTATTATATTGAATCATTTGAGCTAAGAAAATTTTGACTTTCAGGATTCATTGCAATGTATGCTACTCTTGCAAGTCGCGATGTTGTAAGTGTCCTATCGAATTACCATGACTAATTTACACTTTGCAATTCAGCTTCTTAAACTTTGTTGATTGACACCAGTTTCGGCTTGTGATGTGTCTTCATACCCTCTCAGGACTGCTGCTTAATACCAGAATCACCATTTTATCTGGAAGGGCCTGGTGGCCTTTATGAATATATGGAGAAACGGCTTAAAGAAAATGGGCACATGGTTATTGTTGTTGCTGAAGGTGCAGGGCAAGATCTTATTGAAGAAAGCATGAAGGAAATGAACCATCAGGATGCTTCTGGAAACAAGCTTCTCCTCGATGTTGGGCTATGGTTATCTCAGGGGATAAAGGTCAGTTTTTTTAGTTCAAACCAATCACATTTGCTACATTGCCAAGTAAATCTGCATATACAATCCTTGTAAGATAAAGATGTTGATACTTCACTAGTTATTTCAACCTTGATCTGTGAGATGACTTAATGATTGATGCGCCGCGTCCATTAATCGATTGCATCAAGCAGATTTAGTTTATTTTGCTTACAAACGCATGGTCTTTTCTTTGTTCCTGTTTCAAGTGCAAATGTTTCACCATTCCATTGTACTAAACTTGTTTGCTCCTTCCATGAACCCTACAGAATTACTTTGCAAGCAGTACAAAAATGGAAATAAACCTGAAATATATAGGTACGAGGGCAGACTAAACTCAGTCATGTATCTACTTTTTGAATTATAAGGTATAGAAACTTAACTTTGTTCACTTATATGCAGATCCTACATATATGATTCGTGCAATTCCAAGCATCGCCTCTGATAATGTCTACTGCACGCTCCTAGCGCACAGTGCGGTACATGGAGCTATGGCTGGATACACAGGTTTCACTGCTGGCTTGGTTAATGGAAGACACACTTACATTCCTTTTGAGGTGAGTGGCATTTCTTTTTCATTCTTCATAGACAGAGCCTACTTACAATTTTCATCTTAATGATGAAATGACATGCCGAATTCTTAACTGTAAACCATAGTGGTTAACATCCATACATAACATGCAAGATCTACATAAAATAGCTTCAAAAAAATTTCAAGTGAAGCATCTTCCATCAAAAAGCATAACTGGAATGCATTTGAAGCACGAGCTATTTATTGAAGAACATATAGATCTAACATATTCCCAAGGTTATTGGAAAATAAACGGAACTACAAAGAGTTCATTTGATCTGATCATTAATACTTGAGATGTGTAGTTTGATTGCTACTGCAAACGCTTTCAGCCTATATTCATTGGTCTATGTGACACAGATTTGCAATGATTTTAGGGAACTGGTCCTTAATTCAGATACTAATTTGGAGGTTTGATTTTGGCATTGATTTTTCATTTGCTAATGGATCTTTCTCTAAATGCAGAGGGTGACAGAAACACGAAACAAGGTAGTCATAACTGACAGAATGTGGGCAAGGCTGCTGTCTTCGACCAATCAGCCAAGCTTTTTGAGCCCTAAAGATGTCGAGGAAGCAAACATAGCGGAGGTGCAAGTGAAGCAGACGGAGGAGCAACCAAAGCAGACAGAGGATGAGGTAAAGGTCACTGGCAATGGTTCCATCTGAGATGGTGCTTGCTTACTAGCCTAGTAACCATAAGCAGTGACAAAGGTGTTAAAATAGCAGCTATGGCACCTTTGCTATGTATTTATTATTTTTTTTTTCATTTCGTAGAGGAGCAGCGCATCGTGATGTGCCTTTACAGAATAAACACCATGGCGCAATTTGTTGTTTGGTCGCAACAATGGTGATTAGCGAGTGTTGATGGTTTAATAATCTGCAAAAACTTTGTTTCTCGTCCCCAGTCTCTTGAGAGTAGATATCCATTTACATTCTTGTGGTTTTTCTTCTAGATTCTCATTAGTGTCACTGTGGTTGCAATTCCTTCATAGCACATTACATAACAGTTCTTGGACTTAATGCATCTCCCCAGCACTCTTTGAGTCATTTATGCACCTACTCTTCTGTTAAATTCAAATTAAAGTTATTGTATACAATATTGAAATTGTTGTGTTCTTAGATTGTGCAATGTGCTCTAGTACAGACTACTGTGTTAGTATGTCATAAATCTTAGAACACAGGATTGGTGTAGAGTTGTAGGTCAGTAAGAGGTCGAAACAATACATCACTAGGTTAGCATATCACTAGGTTAGCCAGTAAGATGTAGCAAGACCAATGTTTGGTTCAAAGTTGTGGTTTGGTAAAATATAGGAGAAAGGGAAGTCTTGCTATGTGCATGTCCATAGTCGAGATTCTAGAGTTTAGGGCTAAAGGCACAAGCTTTATTCATGAGAAAAAAAAAAATGATAAACATGCGCATATACGATTTCTTATAATTATGATAATCCTGCATTATTAAAGGAAATAAGTTAAGGCAAAAAAAAGAAGTTGTACTGAACCACAGCACTACAATAGCTTAATAGGAATTAAATGACCATCAAACTAATAACAAGTAACAGAGAGTTGGGCTTAATAGGAATTAAATGGAAATACAATGCGACTAAACAATCTTGATACTCACATGGGCAACATTTCAAGAACAAATAAGAAAACCAATATAAGTTGGAATAAAATCACTTGAAACCTCCAAATTGGTGTTGGACAGATGTCGACTTGCTACCACTTGCGCTGGTTGCTGTTGAAAATCCAGACCAATCAAGCCCTGAACTTGAACTCATACCCATTCCAATAAATGCGGCGGCTGGTAGAGTCTTTTCTTTTTCCGCAAATGCTTCTTCGAGCCCTCCCACGATGCCAATGTCTGCTAAGTTTACTTTTTTGGCTGCAGATATTGAATAGCCAGAACAACAAGTGTTAAAGCTGCAGCAGACGTGGCCAAAATCTATCAAACCTAAGCAGGCATTGTTCAGTAAACTGTTCACTTATCCAAAACATGTTAGCTCACATGCATGTTGTGTTCAGAGAGTGAGAAAGAGTAAAGGACAACTTGATGCACGAAGCTCCCACCAATACGGGATCCCGGGAAAGAGTAGGATCACATTAGGTCTATTATACTTAGCCTTATCTTGCATTGTAAGAAGTTATTTCTGCGATTTGAATCGGTGACCACAACATACATAATTGATGAAGAAAAGCATAGGAAGGTGAATACATTAGTCTTATATAGGGTGGTGCTTTTTTATCATCGGCATCAATAGTCAGTAAACATTGGCAAAAGAGCCCAACTTAAGCCATTCTCCCGTAGGTCCTATGTAGTGGGCCGTAATGCCATTTTCTTTCCAAACAAAAAAACTATTTGAAGTACTAACTTAAAGCAATCAAGTGCTGGTTGAGCAAAAATTTAGCAGATACAAAGAGAACTATTCTGATTTTAAAAATCATCTAAGAAGATTTTTAAAAATGAATAACTATGAATAGCATAAGACATGGAAAATTTTCAACGTTTTATAAGAAAAATAAATTAAAAAATCAAGATTACACAATTCCAGGAGCACATAGAAAATCAAATAAGATGCAGCTAAAATTATCCATAAACATGGAAATTTTCTATGTGCATCTAACATTTTTTTTTAACCATATTCTGATATTCTAATGAAAGATTATGGAGTTGGAGTCTTGAGAATAAAGAAGTATGAAGAAGCATGTAACAGCCATTGCCAAAAAGAATTTCAAAATTGAGCTATAAAGTGGTCATAATCAACAGTTATTACCATGCTGCTCCCAACAAGAGTAGCAACTACATGAGGAAGAGACACTTACGAGCAGATATGTTCAGATCAATCAGTCCACGGCTTAAACAGTCAGACCACACACCAGATTTGACCTGAAAATTGTCCTTCCTAGCAGTGGATGCCAATGATGTTGGAGGAGTTTTCAGGTTGCTGATGCTGCTCTTTGAAGGTTCTCTAGTTGTTTGTTCATTGTGAGAAGTAAAGTCACCAAAGATTGAGTCCTCATCTAGATTGTTCTTGCTACTGTTAGGAGAACTCTGTGAACTTTGCATAGCTACTGGTTCAGCATGAGAAGCAAAAGTTCCAAATGGATCAGAGTTATTGAAATTATAAATTGGAATTGCAGCAAAGGGATCAAAGCTTTTAATATTGGGTTGCTCAGGAGACTTGGTTTCTGAAGGTAAGGCTGGGCCAGGTGCAGCAAAAAGGTCTACAGTTGCATCAAATGAAACAGGAACAGCTTGCTGACTGGCAAAAAGATCACTTCCCTGCATTTCCGAAGGGATTTGAAAAACAACACTGTGAATTAGAAACTTTGTAAGGAAATTTTTACTATGAAAAGAAACAAAGGATATGCTTGATAATCTTGAAAAAAGAAAACATTTCTCTAGCACAATTAAATGAAAATAACAACTGCAATTGTGGAGCATTTAAGAACAAAAAGATCCAGAATGTCATTTTTTTTTAATGACAAATTTATCAATTATTTTCATCTCACATCAGTCAAGACAAACTGAATTATGTATTACCAAATGAAATTT
Source organism: Hedychium gardnerianum (assembly GCA_038050645.1). Taxonomy (NCBI): domain Eukaryota; kingdom Viridiplantae; phylum Streptophyta; class Magnoliopsida; order Zingiberales; family Zingiberaceae; genus Hedychium; species Hedychium gardnerianum. Next base: position 12,424 of record JBBUKS010476802.1, read on the forward strand.
ACAAGTATATGCTAGATTTAATAATTGAAAAGAATTAGATCTTAAACAACAAACAAGAAGCCAACCTGAGCATGAGAAGCTGATTTTGCTTCTCCATGTGAGGCCGATTGAAAAGTTGCATCAGCAAAGAGATCAACCTCATGGTTTGCAGTATTATCAACTGGAGCTGTTGGTGGGACAGATGGTGATGAATCCATGAGGTCACCCAATAAGCTTTCTCCAAATAAATCCATTTGGTTAGCCCTTGCAGCAGTAGGTCCTGTATAGCAAATCCACTATGAGAAGCACACTTCAGAAATATTCTAATGTATGCTCATAAAAGAAGAGCTCCTAAAACTATTTTCATGAACTTATCTCAGAGTTAGAAAAGTAATATTTAGTCAATCAGCACCTAATACACATTAAGTTCTATGAGTTCAAAAACTACATTCTAATGAAGGACAGTGTGATCATCAGAAAATTTAAATGCACAGAACTTGAAGTGTAACTTACAGTGCAGCAGAAAGAAACATGTATTTTGGGAATATCCCCATGTAAGGTTGGCAAACAGAAGTCCAATGAGATAGATGGAATTATAAACTGATAGGCAGTCACCAGTTAAAAATCTCAGAAACGCAAACTATGCTACATCTTCTGTTTGCAAAATCTTATGAAAACATTGTCATTGACACCAGGAACTTCTCAAGTCATTGATCCATACCAGAGCATGATGACTCTATTAAAAAAATGATTAACCAGGTCGAGTAACGTCAGACCTGGGATGACCAGCCCGGTCCCACGAAAGTTTTCCATCGGCCACCAAGATAAATCGGGAAGCGCTAATGGAGGCTCATCCAAATAGCCAGCATTCTTAGGCCCGCTTTTCACTGGAGGAAAATTTTCCTGCAGTGCGCAGCTGAGATTCGAACCTTAGATCTCTTGATTATCCATTGGAAGACCTAACTATTGCACCATTGCCCCGGGGGCATGATGACTCTATTACAACTATGAGATTCATAAGGGGAAAGAGAGAAATTAGGCATCTATTTTTTTATTTGTATTCAATATTTGAAAGTCTCCAAAGGGCCACTTCAATATTTATCCACCATGTATCTATCATCCCCTTAGCTCTTGTCGGCACAAATTAGAACAAATTAGAAAATCCCAGCATTTAGATTTAGTGTTTGGATTGACCAAGACCTGGTTTTAGGTTGAAATTTTCGGATAGGCAAAAGCTTCAATCAAGCCATGCCTTGTAAGAGGTCAGTTCAAGTGACTTGTTGCAACAATCAATGTCAAGGATGTGAATGCACTTGCTTCACTTAAGTGCCTTGGCAACCAAGTTATGCCCACAACAGGTCTAAGTCTAATGACTTGTGATGGTGAACTGCAGAAACATTGTTACTACCTGATCAATGAACAAATAAGCTCTCATATTTGGACTCTTTATTTACCCACTCCATACTGTTCCAAAACTGCCACAATTAACACAAAATGTCCATATTTATCATGTGTAAAACTTTTTTAGAACATTATAATCCATATTCCTGTCAAATACTCGGTATCCTTCTCTGAGTAATGTAGCATGTGAGTCTGCAAAGGCATGAATGCATATTTATTCTAATTTTAGATTTTTTATATTTGTTACAGTTTTGATTTCTGTGTCATGTCAATAAAGATTGATTCATTGAGTCAATTCTTAGCTGTGCTCATCAATATATTTTTTACTATCTCCAACGGGAATTTTGGCATACAAGAGCAGTTGCAACTTGCAGTAGTCATAAGGGAAACTCTGCAGTTTCTTAATACCTATTTGTTTGTGCAGTATGATCTTTTACCATCGTATCTTCTCATTTGTTGATTACTAATATAACCATGAAAACTAATATCTCTACCTCATCCAATATATACTGTCTAATTATTGCTCATGAGATTCCAAAACAGCTCAGTTTTCTAGCATTTTTGTCCAAAATATTGATTCAAGGCAATGTAAGAACTACATAATATGCCAAAACGTAAATTCCAATAAATCAAATATCTATATTCCACATGTACTTCCTTGTGTTTGTTAGGATCTCTTTGAAACCAGCCTTACATCAACCTGAAACCCTTACAGGTGCATAGCCTTGAATTTACACAAACAAACACAATTAAAAATAGGTTTAGATGGTATATTTGCAAGTGGAATAACTAGAAAACATGTTTAATAACTTTCATTAAAATGTAATATAAGAAACATACAGTTAGCCATTTCAGCATGCAATTGCACTATTATAGGCATAGCATACTGGCATGAGAACTTACCAGCCGAAGAAGATCCACGTGGATCGAAGTCATCAAAATCATCCTCATTTTTTGATTTGGCATTGGTGCTTTTAGAAGATGAAATTGAAGCTGACTCGATTGATATCTTTAAAGGATTTGATGAGGAAGAATCTTGATTTCTGAGTAAAAATAACGAAAATAATTAAGAATTAAAGAAATTAATACAAGAATGGAAAATTAAGGTAAACATAACATAATCAACCTTATGAAACAACCAATTACATATATTGTCAAACTAAGGAAAAACTGGCTGACTACCAATTCATTCTATCGTCAACTCAAGCAATAGTGGCAATAGAACAAAGGCAATGGAACTATTCAACTCACTCTTGTCGAGTTTTCATTAGTGAGGATAATAACACAAATGCTTTCAAGATTTAAACTTGATACATTTGATATCTATTCATTATAATGAAGGTAGAATAAGTCTATTTGCTAACTCGATATTTTACTGACTTTCTTTCTATCTTAGGAGCAGAAGGAAAGTTTTATATATTATGGCATAAACCATCACACTTTTTGGATTGGAATATTAGGCTATTAAGAAGCAACACATAAAAAGTTAATGTAGAAGAAATCACAATGCTAAGATGGATATATGGGTTTCCTAGAAAGGATAAAGTAAAAAATACTAATATTCAAGAGCAACTAGGGGTAGCTCCAAAAGATGATGCAATAAGAAAAGATAAATTAAGATGGTACCACCATATTCAAAAACAAACAATATATTCTATGATTAATATAGTTGAAATTGTAAGGGTAAAGAGAGACCAAAGATTGCATTAGTCAATATAACAAAAAATGATTTAATTAATATGAATATTAATATAGCCTTGCACAAAGCTCAAGGATAATATTCATGTAACAAACCTATATAATTGAGACAAAGACACTTGATGATGATGATACGGGTGATGATCATCTTAGGAGGAAATGTTTCATGTAAGCAACCCCTAAAGAGTTCAGACAAAGATAGCTTGATGGTGTTTTAATTGATTTTACCATACCAGCGATATAAACTTGCATAAATCAAGCTCAATGAAGGGATAAGATTTAGCTACCTCTAAATAGTTAGAAAAAAAAGTCAGCTTGATGATGATGATCCTACGAGCAAAAGTCTATATACGAGCATAATTGTAACATATTCAACATGGCATGAATTCTAAATAAAAGTATTATTTGTTTCTTCAAGGTACTTCTCTTCCCCTCTTTTCTCTCTTGTGAGAAGATAACTCAGGCATGCAACTTTATAAAATCATTGAATGAGGCACAAAGATTTATCCATGGTGTGTCAAATTGTCAAAGCTTGTTCCTCAGCTTTGGTCATCAACACTAGTAGCTTAATTCACAAGTTTAACTACTATTCTTCAAACTACATAAAAATTTATTTCATTCTTACTCTTAGGACCAGTAAAGGTGTATTGGGTTTCATAAGGACCTAACCTAAATATTTTGGGGTGAAGGGAAATAAAATTTGAATCTAAACTCAACCCCAATTTTGGATGAACAAAAACAAATTATATAAGGGTGATAAAATAAATTTGAGATAAGTTGGGGTTTTCAAGATTTATTTTTTATGATGTAAAGATATGTTACTATGATCATGCCAGGTTGGATCTTCTCAAGTCTTTACTCTAAAACCTGAAACATAACTGAAAACATGAAGATTGCAAAACGAGAAGCCCAAAACCTGACCTAGCTTGCTTGAGCCAGGTCTCCAACTTCTATAGTACCCAAAAATGCAAAATATTTGATAATAATGCCATTCATTCACTCTGATAAAATATTCTATGCAAGTCTTGTGGAACCTTTTCAAGCACTTAAATAAATTGTGTCAAATTTCTACCAGAACTATAACATTTAGATAAGTCATTGGGAAAAAACATATGAAGAATTTTTATTATTGTTTACAATTTTGTCAAACTCCAATCAGGAACTGGAATGAAATTGCGCAATTTGAGCCGTCCTGAAGCTATTGCCATTTAATTTGTCCAACAGAATACGTGACAAAGTTAAAAATGGCATATAAATAAATCAGGTTGGAAGGATGAAGTAAAATACTTTAAACTTGATTTGATGCCAATTCCAATAACAAACAATTGTTGGTGCAGGGAGCACCATAATCGAACCTATGTTTTGATGTTGTCAAAGGTTCAAAGTTAAATCTTTTTATTATCTGATGAACTAATCCAGCGTGTAGGATCTCAACTCTGAAAATCCTAGTAGGTCTGGACGACCCGATACTAGGCAAGGGAAGTCTCGATAGATCGTGAAACCAGGCAGGAAGTCCAGATGGGTCAAGAGGACCTGACATCTGACAGGAGGATTCGATAGGTCTGAAGGACCTGATATCGAATCAAGTGGAAGTACTGGAAGGCCGATCCGATGCTGAGCAAAGTCCAAACAGGTCTGGAGGACCCGATGTTTGGCAGGTGAGTTGAGGTAA
>JBBUKS010476825.1:0-17170 GCA_038050645.1 Hedychium gardnerianum
CATATTGGATTAACCATTAACCTAATACCATAATCATTAACCCAATAAGCCTAATCATCTCATAATTGGCTCTTAGGACTAATACTAACACCAATAACGTCATTGTCCAATCACCTAAAAGCTTCTATGGTCACTCGTATGCTCCGGTTGCCCCGACCTAGCTATAGTCGCATGGACCCTCCAACTTCACTCATCGAGGGTTATCACCAACCAGTTGCCCTAGACTCCTTTCGGTCATCTGAAACCATCAAACTTACTTTCCTATAGTTTATACATGTAATGAGTATGATGTAGAATATAAAGTTACTCGCACTTTACATTATTAGATTTTGACCCATCTAGTTTGGGTTGCCAAGCAATCAACTCTCGGCTAATTCTACATAGACTTATTTGCCAAGCAATCAGCTCCTAGCTAATTTCACACACTTAGACTTGTCTTATCAAGCTATCATACTTTTGACCTTCCTGGACTTATCTTTCCAAGTCATCAGACCTCTGACCTACCTAGACTTGTCTTGCCAAGTTATCATACCTCTAACCTACTTGTACTTTGTCTTGCCAAATTATCATACATCTGACCTACTTGGACTTGTCTTGCCAAGTTATCATATATCTAAACTATTAGACTTTGTCTTACTAAGTTATCATACCTCTGACCTACTTGGACTTTGTCTTACTAAGTTATCAGACCTCTGACCTACTTGGACTTGATTCACCTAGCTCCCAGCTAGGAATTTCCTTGTTTGGTTCTCAACCAATACTTTAGCTGCCTAGCTTCACTCACTAGGACTTTCATTCACCTAGCTCTCAGATAGGAATTTCACTGCTTGGTTCCCAATCAAGACTTTAGCAGTCTAGCTTCATTCACTAGAAATTTTCACTGGTTAAGTTACTTGCACCTGCACACTTGATACCAATTCATTAGATTTCATAAAACCTAACTTTAACCTTAGTTATATATCAAATCCTTGGGTTAAATGTTGTTCTCCTAGCATCAACAATCTTTCCATTTTTGATAGTATGAAAAATAAGTTAAAATTAGAAAAATAATCAAGAATAAATATCAGTTATATATTCAATGAATGACAAAGAAATAAATATTAGTGCAATCATCCCCCTTAATCAAAATTCCCCCTTAGTGAGAGATAATTTTTGGAAGTTATAATTTTAAAAAAAAACATGTAATTTAAAATTTTATTTTAAAATGTTTAAAAAGTAACCCCTTTTTCTTTCTTTTCTCTCCTCCTTTTTCATATATAAAAAAATGGGTTAAATAAATAAATGAAATCAATTAATCAGATAGATAATTTATACTGAGATAAATCAACTAAAAACATTCAAACTATCAAGATAGTAAACTGCAATGCATATAAAGTCAAGAAATAAAATTACAGATAAGCATATAATAGACATGTAGAAAATATATGTCATCATTAGTCAAAATATGGAACATATAATAATGCAAGAAAGATAATAATGTTAGGCATATCATCCTAAATAAAATCAGAAGAAATCCAAAATAAAGTCTAAGATAGATCTAAGATTAGTCAATCAGCAGAAGGAGGAGATTGGTGGGTCGTATAGTGTGCACGCATCATAGCCATCATCTCTTGTATATCAGCTCTCATATAAGTGACATTGCTCTCAAGTCTAGTTAGTTGATGTCCAATAGTCAGTGGAGGTGGTGGTGCTGGAGGTCCCGGTAGATGGGCTGGTACTTGATCTAGATCCTCATTGAAAGTAGCCATAATGTTGTCCATATATGAAGATCAAGGGGAAGCATTGCTTCCATCCTTCTAGACTAACGTGTTCCCTTTGAGGAGAATTTTCGCTAGGGTGAAGTTCCTAAGACATATCTAGTCAAACTTAGTCAGAGGTTTGAGGCTATCTCTAGAATTGTCAATCCCTAAGGCAGCAAAGAGACGTGTCAAAATATGACATTATGGCATGTGAATTCGTCGACTAGTTGAAATGCTGGAATGATAGATGATGGAGCAAAAGATCAGAAGAGTGAAGTTAAGGTCCAACCTATGTCTGATGGCATAGAGAAGAAATGAGTGGAAAGGTCGTATAGTAGCAAGGTCTCTAGTGTTAATGGGTAAGATGCAGGTGTAGAGAACCTTGTACAGGACGTAGTCATTAACTAAGTTGTCTGGAATTAAAGTTGGGGATCGTAGGAGTCCTCTCACCACCAAAAAGATAAGTGCAAATTCTATCTAGGGTGATGTCAGAATGAGGCTCAGGAAAAGGCAGAGTGGGATAAGGAAAGCAATACAATGTGAAGGATGAGGGACTCAAACCGAGTAGGTCCCGAATAAGATCAGGTGTGAAGATGATGTTACAACCTCCAGCTCTAGAAGTGAACGTAAAATCATCTACCTTAGCCAAGTTGTTGTAAAACTTGGTGCAGAGATAAGCATTTACTGCTTGGTCATAGTAAAGGAATCTAGATAGACCATAGTAAGCTATGATATCTAGAATGTCAAGGCAGTGATCTGTAAAGAATCTCCGACCTAGATACCTAGTATGCATAGGATTGTATGTGTGATGGTCAAATCTTTGCCTCAAGTCCTCGGAGGGAAATCAATGTTTCATCACTGAAAGAATCCATGTTGTCATGTGGGGAGTTATCACTCAATGAAACATCACATGTGTTAGTGCGATGTGATGCGGAAGCTTGGGATCACTAGAGAGGGAGGGGTGAATAACGTACTTATTAAAAAAATATTTATTTCTCTTTCTAATATCTTAGCAAGGACACACATATTAGGATAAACAAAATCAATACATGCAAATAAGACATACCAAAATGGACATTAGTATTTACTTGGTTCACAACCATCAAGTTGCTACGTTCAAGGCATATACACAACATTGTCCATTATCTTTCTCTTCTTTGGTAAAGGGCCGAAGGTAGAGAAATATTTTAGTACAATGCATTAAAAAATGAAATAATCAAGGAGAGCAATACTATATATTTTGAGTGTGTATATCTTATCTTCGAGCTCCTAGTCCCATTATATAGCCTCTACCTCAATCTATTCATTATATTGATGTGACACTACTCCTGGTGATTGAAAGCTCTTCAGGTCGCTCAGACCTTGTTGAATTAGCACATGGATCTCATCCATGAACAAGTCACCTTTATCTGTTGTAGCTAATGTGACGTCCTTTCAGTCACTTGGACCCATTCTGACATGTGTATTCCAATCACTTGAACCTCCCAAATAGCTTGACTTCAAACTTGTTCAAAGATAAGTATTACAAGTGCATAGGTCGACCGGATCCATTCCGATTGTCAAGATTTTTAATTGCTCATGGACCAATTTTGTTCACTCAAAACTCGAACTCAAGTCGACTACGATCGAGTCCATCTATGTTGAGTCTACCCTCGTCCCAAATATAGGTCACTCAACTCTGCTTATCATAGCTTAATTACCTTGAGCATTCTTCCTCTTGGTTTCTCATATCTCGGATGCACCGAGCCTTTTGGCTCACTCCATGTGCATCCTTCTCACTCCATCAGAATAGTCTTTCTCCATGTCACTCATCCCAGATGCACTGAGCTTAATGGCTCACTTCCAATGTCATCCTTCTCACATGCTTGCAATTTATGCTCTAAGTTCAGCTATATCTAATAGTCCATGTCTTTTCGGTCCCTCAAGGAACTTATACCACCCTTCATTGCATAAACTGGACTCTGAGTCATTAGGTACTCCTATGTATTTACCTAAATCTCTGTACACTTAGACATATATATCAGAAACCAAAGCAAAGCTTAACTTAAACTTATTTGATCAAACATTAAAATTGTGATCCACATCACTATAGGATCGGAGAATGCATTAGAGGGGGGGTGTGCTTGTGACTTATTCATGTTTTCGAATGAGTATAAGTTAAAGCAACGAAAACAAAAAAGAAATAAACACAAGCTGACACATTTATTTTTTACTTGGTTCACAGCCCGACGACTTATAGTCAAAGGCCTGCACTCGTTGAGTACTTTTGTTGGGCAATCCACTAAAAAGCCTTCTTCTCCGAATAGAAATTTGGAGACGGATACTCGTCTTTACAAAAGGTGGGAATGGTAACACGTTTACCGACCCACAAAACCTATATACAAAAAGACGAGTGCATTTAAATAAACTTATACCGACACACTTAGATCCAGAGTTGAGCGTCGATGTCAAAGCAGTGTTTCGGCATCGTGGCGGAATTTCAAAGCAGCGCGAAAGTCGTTTGAGCATAGAAATGTGATTTACAGCCACTGGTCAAAGACTGCCTATATAGCCTGATCCAGGCGCCTCAATAGTGGCTGACGTGATGAGCTTTCGATGAAGCTCTATCCAACAACTCTTATTCTGATCCAAGCGCCTTAATCCCTTTGAGACACCAATATGCTGACATGGGTCAGTCAATCTCATCGTGCCGTGTCATCCTGCCGTTGATCTGGACTGAGTGCGCCTCAATACTATTGAGGCGCCTGGATCTGATTAGGGCGCTTGGATCCCTTCCAAGCAATCAGCTATTTTCAAAATTCTACTCCTGCATCACAGAATTAGCCCAAAACAATAATAGTAATATTAAAGTGCAATAAAGTCAGTCCAACATGAACTATCTTGGTCTTGACTTTTGGGTTTCCAGTGAAATCTTAGGTCAAATCGACACCTACTGTTCCCTTAACGGGAACACATCATCACCTACTTCTCTCAGGAGAGTTTACCTGTTTGTCAAATATCCGGTCCTCCAGACCTGTTTGGACTTCTGCTCAGCATCCGATCTTGACCTACGGGACTTTTCGCTAGACGTTCGATCCTCGGTCTGTCTAGACTTCTGCCTGGTATCCTCGACCCCTAGGGCTTTTCGCCTAGTGTCCTCGCCCCTAGGACTTCTATCCGAGGTCCTCGATCAGTCAAGTTTTATGCCCAGTCATCTTTACCAGGACTTTCTTGCCCAATCCACTCGACTATGACTTCTTTGCCCAATCCAACTGACCAAGACTTCTTTGCCCAGTCCAACCGACTAAAACTTCCTTGCCTAGCCTCAACTAGAACATTCCTACATACTTAGTCAAGCTCATTAGATCACAACTCAGCTTAACTTTGAACCTTTGCCAACACCAAAACCAGGTTTGATTATTTAGTATTCCCAACACCAACAATTACTTGAGGTAGCAATGATCTCCCCCTCAATTGCTTGGGGTACTAACAATAGGAGGTAGCATTGCATGAGAATGTGTCACATGGGAAGGTATAGTTTGTCATTTGTAGCACTCCTTAAATAGTTCAAGCAATCAATGTGTGTAAGATCCAGATAATTTTATGGGGCAATTATTATTATGGGCTATAGGCAGTGCTTTAACATATTTATTTATTAGAATGCCCAAAGCAAGAATAAACTGGTGTCAAGATTTGTATGCAAAGCAATAATAAATAATAAATAAATAAAATAATAATAATGATAGTTTTGATATAAAGTTTTATTAATTAATCCAATTATAGAAATCTTTAATTGATAACAATTATTATTGATTTAGGGAACATATAGATCATTGGATCATTTAGACAATCAAAAGACATGTTAGATCATTTGCACCACTCGTGTATCAAAGTCATCATTGTCATCATGTGTTTTATACATGACTGTCATGTGTAAAGAACTTTGTCCCCTCTAATGTCTATCTTTTTGTCTTAATGCAGTTTTATGGTATGATCTTTTAAATGTCCATATCTTTCTCTAAATTTTAGATGTGGAACTAAAGTTCCATTGAAAATCCCAACATGCCCTATTGTCTTCTTCTTGCTTCTTCATGTTTTAAAAAATATATTTTTTTAAAATATCTAATATATTGTTTTCATGCTTTTATTATGATGTAGATACATACTTCATCAAAGTGGAAGGAAGAAGGGGAAAAAATACAATTGAATCATAATTATTTAAATTTTGTTAAAGTTTATGAAATTAACATTTTTTTCACTTACAATCCATTAAAATATTTTGACTCTAAGCTCCATTCGCAAGAAAAATACACTATTCCCATTTACTACAATATAATTAACTTATGAATTTTAGCTAAGCATGACCTTCACTTCGAGCATATATCCTTTTATTTTATTTTTTCAGAGTTTGATCCAATAAACAAATATTGAAGTTGAGTGATTCAAAACTGCCCTTTGGATTAACCAATTGTGAGACATAATTACCTATCATTCAACCTGTTTAACAAAATAATAAATGGTTAAAATACATAACTAAATGCCTTTTGCTTGACAAAACTTGCAAGGCAAGATGGAATTTTGGCTTTATAACTAATGCATTTATTTGAGCATTGATCTTTTAACCTTTAAGGATAAGAATACATACACCAATGCTTCATAAAGCTCGATCGATCAAGAATAGTGCGAGTACTCATGCATGATGCCATCTTTTTCCTATATGCATATCAATCAGATCAGAATAAAAGCTTAATTGACCAGTAGTGGTGGCCAAGCCTAGATTCTAAGGTTATATGTGTGTGTGTGTAATAGATATCTCTCTCACACTTACAATATTATGTTGGTGCTCTGAAGGAAGTGATCGAATTGGACTTTCACTTTTTCTGACAACGAGATGAGTAATGAACTGTGAAGTTCCAAAGGGGAAGCATCTTTTATCAGTTGGGATGCAATATAAAGCTAGAAGGGAATTCTTGCTTGCTCGCATAGAGATGCCTTTCTTTGGGGACCAGGATTGTGCAAATTGGGATGTGACACTTTGGAACAAATGTTCTGCAGCCAATGAAGCATGAACTGGTCAGTCTTTGCAAAGTTGAATAATCCTATCAAGCGAGTTACTTAAAGCCATAAAGCATCTTTCTTTGAAACTTCTGATTAACTCGCAGCGTGCCAATCTAATTGAAACTTCATATATCCTAGTTCTGATTAGTTGACTAAAGAGTATGTATAGTTGAATCAAGTTTAGGTCAATATTAAATACTGGCCCCACTGTATGGATAAACATCTACTCAAATGTCTTGTTGTTTGGGTTTCATGGACGTTGAATACATGCTGAGCCTGCCTGAGACGACTCACATGAGGAGGAGGCATCTCTGTCATGAATTGAAGCAGTGTTGTATGGACATTTCAAATCTCATAAATGCAACATGCATAGTGTTGGAGTGAGAGAGAGAGGAGGAAGGGGGTTGCCAAACCAAAGGAGTTTTTTTTATATTCCCATCGCTTAGGAATCCGAGCTGCCATATTTCTATTTCCCTAACACATTATTATTATTATTAGCCGCAAGAAATAGCGTTTGTGGTCTTGTGTGTGATGATGTTATGTGTGTGAGAGCTCGGAGGCCCTTGGAACTGGAGAAGCTTGGACCGTAGTGAAGCCTCCAATCATCCCTCAAGGTGCACGCTCATTAACTCGAGTCGAAAAGGGCGATTAGAAAACTAGTTTTGCAAGGGTACTGCCTTAATTTGCATGCCCGTAGCTAGGGGTTTGAAATAATCCGGTCATGTGGGTGTGTGTTGAAGTCAACTTAGCGTTTGGGAGATGTACATGTGGACAAGAATATTTGGAAGTATGGTAAGGGAATTAGAAGTCCAAATGTTTATGATTAGGCCAATATTATATGCTAATCGACACATGCATGCATGAAGGATCTTGATTGCCCCTTCGGTCAACGCTGCTATATATTGCTAGTTGCTGACTGATAGGGGATTAAATCTAATGAAGGTGAGGGAGGGAGGGAGGGGGTTAAAGAGGGCATAGTGGTAAGTACACGATGAGCAGAGGCTTCAGCTGGCTCTTTTAATGTTAGGGGCTGATGAATTCCAACATGCTACACCCATCGACAGCATTGAATACTGGCTGCTACAGTGGATGACAGCAGAAATATTTCATGGTGTTGAAGCAGCAAACAGCCCATATGTGCAATGAGATCCCCCACTGGGAATGAGACCATGCGTCTTGGCACTGTGCACCGAGGTGGGCCACGTCCTGGGAGACCAGCAGCTGCTTAACAAATGCATGGAACATTGTAACCTACCTCTTATCTAATCCAATTAATAAGAGAGAGATCATATAGAGAGTTGGAAGCAGTAGAAGGAGAGGAGAGAAGAGGAGGAGGACGAAGAGAGGGAGGGTGACAAAGCCCCCTTTTTTTTCTCCGTTAAAAAGGGGGAGAATTTCCTTTTTACAGGGCACACAAGCACAAGCGCAAGCGGCAGCAGTGGGGGAAAAGGAATCCCCGCACGAGCTAGCCCTCCCTTCACTCTCTCTTTTTTTCTTTTATCTTTTTGGCTCCGTCGTGCATTAATTTTGATCCCTTTCTCATCTGAAGCTGAAGCTGAGAGAAAACGGAATGCTACTCATAATTTGGAGTTTCCCCCTCTGCCATTAGTTTTCTGTGGAGTGTCATTTTCCCATATATACTCTTCTCAGCCTAAATAATCCCTTCCCGAGCATCAAAGTTTCTGTCTCTCATCCACAACTAGCTCCCAACATTGACATGCATCCTCTCTCTCTCTCCCCCTGCAAATTGAGCCTATCTCTTCTCCCATCCATCCTTCAAATCCTAGGGGATAAAACCCTTCTATGTTTTTTTTGCTCTTAATTAGTCCTTTTATCTTCTTTTCCCAATCCTTAACTAGCTAGTCTGGTAATTCTTGTCCTGGTTAGCTTCTCAAACCTAGGAGCACTCCAAGATCTTTCCAACTTGTTTGTTCTTTAGCTTTCTTCACATATATATTGATCGATCAGGTAGCGAACACACACAGCACAAGCTGCTCCAAACCCTCGTCTCCCTCTTTCCCCCCCTCTCTCTCTCCTTCTTCTTCACTCACTTGGGAAAACAAGATCCTTTCTCTTCTTACTACTCTCTCTCAACACTTTGGGATTCATTAGATAGATATTGTATTATTAATGTTGAATTCCAGTCGGCCATCGAAAAGAAAGCCTTAATCGAGCAAGGAGGAACTGAAAGGTGGGGAAGGAGGCATGGAAATGCCAATGGAGGCCGCCATGACGACGTCTTCGCCGGACCTCTCCTTGCACATCAGCCCTCCAAACGTCAGTCCTGCTGCTTCAGTGATTTGTGCAACCGCCAGCGAGTCCTCCCGCAGCTTCCGGGAGGACGTCGAAGATGATGCCGCTCGCACCGAGCTTTCTCTTTCTTATCCTTCCACTACGGCGCCGACGGCCGAAAGCATGTGGTGGACACCGCCGAGATTGTCGGAGCACCACCAATCGCATATGCCGCCGCTGGATCGCTGCCACATTACTCACCGTGCGATCGGGGGCGCCTCCTTCGACGGGCTGACGCCGATTAAAGGCATCCCAGTCTACAACAAAAATTGCAGCAGCGTGGGGGCAGGCACGCCGCCTCTCCCTTTCTTTCCCTCCGATCCAAAGCATCAGGCTGCTGCCGCCGCCTTCTCCTCCCACTGGCCCTCCTCCTCGTCGTCCAATTTCGACGCGATGCCGTCGTCCTCATTCCTCGCGCCCATGCCTAGCGCTGGCGCGTCCCCTTACCACCGTATTCTCCCTCACCAGCCGTCGTCACGGATCAACGGCGCTGCCTTTTCGCCGGAACTTCTGATCAAGAACCACCACCCGCACCATCATCATCAACTCTTCCACCACCACCACTACAACAATTACGGCATGATCAGGCCCTTCGACGCTTCCAATCACGCCAGCATGCTGATGCGGTCGCGGTTCCTCCCGAAGCTGCCGGCGAAGCGCAGCATGCGCGCGCCGCGGATGAGGTGGACCAGCACCCTCCACGCCCGCTTCGTCCACGCCGTCGAACTGCTCGGCGGCCACGAGAGTAGGCACCGCGTCATCGTATCATCATCATCTCCAACCCAATGCTACACGTTCGATGATCTCTTGTTAATTCTCCATTATTTCCGTGATTACTCCAATGCAGGGGCAACTCCAAAGTCGGTACTCGAGCTCATGGATGTCAAGGACCTCACTTTAGCTCATGTGAAGAGCCATTTGCAGGTACCTTCTCTCTCCCTTTCCCACAGATTACACTGCTTGATTCATTGAACGAAGGAGCTTGGTCCTGTTTTTTTTTCCTTTTCTAATCTCCTGTAATTTCTTCCATCATCTAATCGGAGTACGGAAGTGTGGTCTGTGCGAAGCAGACACATCTATTCTTTCACTCATTCATTCATTCAGTCACTCATATCACTGCGTCCTCCATCCATCGATTGCTGTGCCAAATCAGAGGGAGGGAGAAGAGAGAAAAGTGTCATCATTTCACAATAATGCAACGCACCCAATGCCAACAAGCGTCGTAGTAGTAGGGTAAGAAAAAAGAAAAAAGAACAAACAAGGTTCTTTAAAAAGAAAGGTTGGATCTGCTCACTCGGCCTCCTTGCGGATAGCCTACCTCTTCCTGCTCTACTCCTTTTACATCCAATGGATTATTATTATTATTTAAATTTCTAGTTTTCTCTTCTTTTCTTTTATCGCAATTCCTTGCTTGTCTCGTGAGCTCACTGCGTGGTCTTTTCTTGTGTTTGTGCTCTCCCAATTAATCTCTTTCTTCACTGCTCTGCAATTTTTCCATCTTTTGCCTCTGCAGATGTATAGAACTCTGAAGACCACTGACAAGCCTGCTGCTTCCTCAGGTAATTCATATTGCTTAGCCTTGTGATTAACCTCTCTTTTCAATCTCCTCTATTTAATTAATTGGCTGGCTGCTGGCCTTCACAAAACATGCATGGACTCTTCATCAATGGTAACCAGGTCAATCAGATGGCTCAGGCGAAGAGGACTTGTCTCCGAGCAATGCTGATCTCAACATCGGACGGCAGATCATGGAGCACAGAGTCTCAGATGGAGCTAAAACCTTGGACTTCCCTTCCACCATTGCTAACACCTCTACTAAGTGGACTAACTCATCAAGGTATTTAGTGACTTATCAATATATTTTTTTTTAAAAAAAAAAGAACAAAAGGCAGATATCACACACACACACGTAGAACTGCTTGCTAAGTGAATGGCAGCTTTTGCTTTTGTGTTGCTTAGCCTTTTGCCTATGGGGAGAGACATGGCACTAAGCTTGTAGGACTAAAAAAGCAAAGACAACTAACAGGGAGTATACAAGTAAGAAGACACACAAGTTTAATGTCATGTCAAAGAACAATTAGTAGGTATATTATCGTGGCGTCGAAGATTATGCTTTACAATTAATGGAGAATAAGGAAGGGATAGGCTAGGATGGGGCTGTGGCAAGGGGTAATAGGCGATGGTGAGTTGTCACATAGGACCAAAAAGGCCTATATACCTCCTGTCTTTAGCATCCTTCTCTCTTTGGCTTTATTGCATTATACTATAGTAGCATGTTGATGGTTCTTGAACTCTTCTTTGACCTTTCCCTTCCTTCCTTTGTTTTTTATTTTATTTTATCTTTCTTTTCGATGCATGGCTCTGATTCCAGAAATGTGTTTTGACCTGACATGCCCCAATACCTAGAAAACAAGTTGAGTTTCTCTATCTCCAAATAAATATCCCTTCGCCTTGCTAATTTCTACCGAGAAACTTCCAAAAATTAACACATCGAGTCAAGATCTCATATTCCTTCTCTTTGGCCCTTTCACTCCTCCAATCAGTTAAACAAAAAAAATTATAACAACACTGTTCATTCCTACTCTTCTCAGTTAATCAAAAGCCACTTAATGAGCCAAAAGTCGAGAGTTTATGAGGATGTAAAACACAAACTAATGTCGATTTGTTCTTTGTCAGTGATTTAAGGCAATGAGTTTGGAGCTATGAAGGAAGGTAGTGTGGCTTATATAGCGGATCCTTGTTGATTTCTATCTTTAGTAACTGATAAAAGCCTCTTTTGGTTGCTTTAGCTTTTGCATGAATTTTTATTCAATTATTCAAAAAGAAGCTCTTGTCTTATCGAGGAAAAGGAAAGCTAAGTTATCTAGGAAAGAAAGCAATCAAATCTTAGATGAATGCAACATTTATCCTACACTTTTCAGCAGAAGTTGCACTTCACTTATACTTTATGTATATACATTTTGCTAGTTAGTTAAATAGGGAACGGCAATTGATTAGTTTCGTCTGTTCTTGTGTCTGAATACACAAGAATTTGTGAGGACAATTAAATATATCACTTATTGGATGAAAGAGTACTGACATAAATGCTTTCGCCCTCTACTGAGATGGTGCGCTGTGTTTAACTACGACCATTCCACAAGCTAAAGTTGCTAATATTTCTCGACTCATCCATGGGTTACATGGCTGCATTTAGTAGATAGGATAGTTCAATGTGTAGCTTCATTACATTGTATTATTGTACATGACACTAGATAGCTAGTATTATATGCACCACAAGTACTATTTAACATGCTTATCACTTATAATGATTATTTTACCATTTGAATGCTTTATCCAATGTTACTACGTACATACGTGACTGGAATGTAGAAATATCAGATGATTTAATTATTGCATGAAGTGGTGGTATTATTTGGGTTAGCATGTAACTTGTTTGTTGTTAATATAATTACAAACAGATTAGTAAGAAGATGGGAATTGTCAAGTAATATATAGTAGGAGCTAAAACTAATCATGGCATATACTAATACATAAAAGTAAGAATCAAGTTTGAACCCTCTAAAAGAGAGAACAAATGCTAACACATAAAAGTACTATACAATTTTTATGTATGTATACCTAACATGTGAAATTTTATAAAAAAAAATACTAATTTGTGTAGAATTATTATTATTATTTTTTGTCATTGAACTTTGGTATGAATTTTTGTTTCTTAATGACATTTCTCTTGTAATATAATGGACTATTTTCAGCCGGAGTGGATGGGCTCAAACGAGCTGTGATCTAGACGGTGCCCGTCCAGCTGAATTCTCCTCATCTGACATTGAGGTTTAGCTCTTCGACATATACAAAATAGGATCATAATTTCACAAACTGTCTTTTTTGTTTCTGCTAAAAAGATAAATGAATAAGTAACTCCTTTAGAATATATTTAAGCATGAATCAAGAATTTAAATCATGAGCATATCATGCTTTTTCTCAGGATAATGATCCTTACAATCGACCAGGGGCCTCAGAAGAACTCAGAAATCCTAGCTTGGAGTTCACTTTAGGTAGACCAGATTGGAATGGGGCTGAGCATGTTTGATATATATCATATGATCATTTTGGTACTCTAGTTATATGCATCATGCCAAACTTTATATTCATGCAATATAATTAATGGATGGAGAGAAGAAAGGAGGGTCTTATGAGGCCATGAAGATGCACTGAAGCGTTCTACAAATTGAACTTGGTCTCTAGCTCTTGCAGCTAGCAGTAGTACAATACTGTTCGAGTCATCCTCCTCTTTTTCCTTTCTCTTTTGTCTAATTAAACTTTAGTCACTGGCATGGCATATGACTAAAGGTGATAGTGGTCATGGGGTCATTTTACACATGGAAAGTTGAAATTGTAAGACGTAAAAAAAAGCTAAAGGTAGCAATTGTAGTGTTGAGGCAACGAGCACAGTATAAATTAATTAATCTTCTTTCTCCAATATTAGCTATATATATCACCTTCATTATCAACTTGCCATTGGTCTAGTTTCTTCTGTGTACATATTGATTGATATAAATGGATATGTATGAAAATGTTGCAACAACATGCTACATAGACTGTTGCACCTCATCATATATGCAACTCTAGTGACAAATTGATTGTAGTTATCAAACTTTCCAAGCTCACTAGATTTTCTAAATCATTTTTTGTTTGTAATTAGGATTAGGAGAGTAGTTTGGATACCAAGTATACTGCAAAGGCAAAGGAATATTTTTTAAAAATAAAAAGATAAAAATCTAGGCATAAGAACTTGTTGGAAGTTTCTGATAAAACCAAATCAAGAAAGACAAAAAAGAGATAAGTTAAAAGAAACTTTGTTTCTTTGCCCTTGGTTTATTGCAATTAAATGTTCCATACATACATCATTTTTATACAGATCTCACATACATTTAATTATTATAGAAATATAGATATATAGCATAAAACATGCTAGTTTAGTTTTTAAAATTCACAAAAATATAAAGATTAGAAAAGATACAAACTGACCTATATATGTTTAGAGATAAATCAAACTTAAGTTTGACTACGTGTTCATGCACAAACAAATGAAGGTTACAAGATCACCATGAGGAGCATGAGAGACAATTTTGAAGATCATGAGAAGTTTGCCAATTTTGAATATTTTAGAAAATTTAGATGTAGATTTTTTTATCATATTTTCTCTTCTTGAATCTATTATACTAAACTCATTATTCAAGAGAGCTCATTTGTTGTGTAAAGTTGCAAGAAGAATAAATAAAATATTTTTATCTAACCTATATCCCGAGTTGTTATAAGAGCCAAGTTATTATGACCACTAAACATGCCATTCCTATTTCATATCTCACTAACAATAATGAGAATTTGAGCATTCAAAGAGCACCTTGCTTGCATTCCAAGATATATGAGAGGTGACCCGCAATTTGATCCCCACCTATGGTGTATTTGTATGAATTTTTCCTCCAAATGGAGCGTGCAACCAAAAGATGTTGAGTTTCTGGATCGCCCGCTGCGAGCGCTTCCTGACTTAACCTGGTGGCCGGTGGAAAAAATTTTATTGGGCCGAGCCGATCACCCCAGGGCTAACTGGGTATATCATTAAGATATAGGTCAGGTGGTCGAGAAGGGTATGAAGAACCTCAAGATGAAGTTACAAGCTTTTTACCAATTAGGGAAGCTTTTTAGATCGCCATGTGCCACCAACTTCAAATAAGTTTATGAGGTATTTCAGAATTTCTATAAAGGAAGAGTGATGAAGATGCATCAACAAACTTTGTAAGGAGATTGAGCATGAGGCCTTGAATTTGAAGGGATAATAATTGATTTCTAATTACTTTATAAGATTGTTGGTTATTGTTAACCAAGAATAAAAGAAAAGGTGATATTCTACCAAACAATCCTGAGGTATAGAAAATATTAGGATCTATAGGTAAAATTATTATATAATAATCCTAAAATTAAAATAATATAAAATAGATAAATTAATAATAATTGAGAGTTTGGTTTTGATTTTATGTCACTTTGTTAGTTGAATGTTGAATCCAAAATAAATTTAAAATTGTCGGTTCAATTGCATCTCAAGCAGTTGAACTCAACTAAGTGATGTTGAAAAGATTGCTAGTGCAATTATACCCAAATGGTTGAGATTGACTAAGTAATTTTGATGTTTAATCAAAGGATTTAAATTAGATCAATGTTTTTTTGTCAAGTTAAGTTAAGGTTTACTATATACTAAGTAACTAAAGAAATCTAATGGGTGTTGGAAAAAGAAAAGTCCAAATAGGTCAATAATGACCATATACTTATTGGTTGAAGAAATTTTTAAGTAGGTCAAGGATAACAAAATACTTGGCGGATGGAAATTTAAGCAAATTAAGATTGACTAGATGTTTGGTGGATAGAAGTTCTAATAGGTCAAAGTTAACTAAATATCATAAGTGAAAAGATAAAAGAAACCCTGAAGGCAAGGCCTTTTAGCAAAGGCAACGCCTCTTGATAAAAGAAGTCTCATAGGTAAGGCCTCATGTCAAAAGAAGCCCCAAAGACGAGGCCTTTTGAAAAGATGAGGAAGCCCCAAAGTTGCAACCTCTTTGTTGGTGAAATTAGCTCCTAATTAAGGTTGACAATGGTTTGGATTGAGTTTCGATGTTTGAACAATATGTCAACTAGGTTAAAATTGATCAGATACTTGATAATAGAAAAATCAATGAGTCAAGTAAATTAAACACTTGGGACCAAGGTTTAAAATCTTAACTCGTGCTGAGGTTTCGGTTTCAGATCGGAACGATACGATTTCGGTATTGTATCATGCAGTGCCGGTATAGTTTTGAAATTTTTTATTTGTATATATAATAATTATTAGATAAATATATTTATTGTGTATAATTTAAAAATAAGTTGTATATTAATTTTATATAAGTTCTCAATTATTAAACAAATTAAAATTGTTAGAAAAAATAATTAAATATATTTTTCTTTAAAGAAAATTGATCTATCAAAAACTTGAATTAAAATTGATACATCATAATATGTTATCTTACTAATACCAAAAGGAGTGACGTGAATCAAATGAAAGTATTGGTTCTTACAACATTCTGATTAGATCAACTCCATAGTTCTCCAACATCCAGATTAAATAATCATCCCATGACATGCAATATTGATATTGATTTCTCCACATATCCATCAGTGTGTCTCGATTCACCACTAGAAGTTGGATTTGAACTGACACCATTGAAATCGAAACGGGCACAGTCACAGGCACAGGATAAGGATAAACATACGTCCCCGAGCTTTGGTATGATGGATCACCATATGATGCATTAGAGTTATAATAAGAAGGCTTAGAGTATGATGAACTTTGATCAAAATCAATCTCAGCTAAAATCTTCCGCATATCTTGATAATTATGAGCTTCATTTTGTTTGTCACCCTTATATCGACATTAATATTGAATAGTTCTAGCTCCATGATCATAATCTTGAGTTGCATGTGTATAATAATCTTGTTCACATGTCCATGGCTCCAGTGTTGGAGTAGGGGGAACATACTTTTTACAACCACCAGATGCATCATCACTGTCATCACTTCAATGAGTAGTTGCACTGTTATCAACATCACTATCCTCATTTTAAACTTCTCGTCGGACTACAGTGTTAGAAGGTGAAAATGTTTCATCACTGTCATCATGTTCTTGCTCATCAATTGCATCAAGTGGATTTTCACTAATTCTCAATTGACCCCTTCTCTTAAAAGAAGGAATTTTACTTTCTTTCTTTCTTTTTAGTAAAAATTGTAGGAGCTTTGTCTTTATTTTTGCCTTTATCTATAGACTTTGGTTGAGTTTGGGGTTGGGATGTTTGAGAACATCTAGGTCGAGATCTAGGTTTGGGGTTGGGTTTAATCTATTTTTAATTTATAAAATAATTAAAAGTTTGATTTTAAATAAATTATTAATACAAATTTAAAATTTTAATCATAATATATATATTTTATTTATTTTTTATATTTTAAATAAAAATATAAAATTTTATATTATAATTATATTAGTTAATTAATAGTTTATTTAATTAATTATTAATTTA
>JBBUKS010476833.1:0-17169 GCA_038050645.1 Hedychium gardnerianum
TTCTTGCGCTAAATCCAGCTACTCGTGCATATTCATTATAGAACGAAAATGCATCCTCCAGTGATGGAAATTTCATCCCAGTTCTTGGCTTTCGATCATCATCAACTTGGGGAATGTATAGCTGATCATCACAAATGTTTTCTTCCATTAATGCGAAATGTTTGATTCGAATTTCCAGCAGCAGTACTTGTGGGAGCACAATCAGTATATCAGTAATTGGACACCTATAATTTGAGCAACAATTTTCTTCCTTGAATCTTAAGACTCACTCCAATCAAAATCTCATCCAAAATGTAGTATGTATGTAAATATCTTTGTTCAAGCAATAAACAGAAGACTTCTACAGAGGTTCATGTGATTTACAAAATTATGATGATAATAATAATAACCATCTAAATTCTTGATATTAACATTACTTTATAATCCAAAGTACGTTGGTGGTGGTTATTTAAAAAAAAATACCAACATTGATGTTGTTTTGTTCAAAACAGCACCAACATGGTGCTCTTTTTTAATTGGTGTTATTTTGATCGTGGTGTCGTTTTGAACAAACCAGCACCAGCGTGGTGTTGGTTTGTTCAAAACAGCACCACATTCAAAACAACACCATTTAAAAATTACTGATTTGTTCAAAACAACACCAACGTGGTGCTGGTTTGTTCAAAACAGCACCAACGTGGTGCTGGTTTGTTTAAAACAGCACCAACGTAGTGCTGATTTGTTCAAAACAGGATCAACGTGGTGCTGGTTTTTTTTGAATAGCACCAACGTGGTGCTGGTTTGTTCAAAACAGCATCACGTTTAAAACAACGTCATTTACAAAACCTAAACCAATGTTGGTGCTAGTTTGTTCAAAACAACACCAACCTGGTGCTGGTTTGTTCAGAACAGCACAAACGTGGTGTTGGTTTGTTCAAAATAGCACCACATTTAAAACAGCGTCATTTAAAAAACTTAAACCAATGTTGGTGCTGGTTTGTTCAAAACAACACTAATGTGGTGTTGGTTTGTTCAAAATAGCACCACATTCAAAACAGCGTCATTTAAAAAACCTATACCAATGTTGGTGTTGGTTTGTTCAGAACAACACCAACGTGGTGCTAGTTTGTTCAAAATAGCGTCATTTAAAAAATCTAAACCAATGTTGGTGCTGGTTTGTTCAGAACAGCACCAACGTGGTGTTGGTTTGTTCAAAACAACACCAACATGGTGCTGGTTTGTTTAAAACAGTATCAACGTGGTGCTGGTTTGTTCAAAACAGCATCACGTTCAAAACAACGTCATTTAAAAATCTTAAACCAATATTGGTGTTGGTTTGTTCAAAACAGCATCACGTTCAAAACAGCGTCATTTAAAAAATCTCACCAATGTTGGTGTTGGTTTGTTCAAAACAACACCAACGTAGTACTGGTTTGTTCAAAACAGCGCCAGGTTCAAAACAACACCATTTAAAATCAGTACCAATGTTGGTGCTGGTTAGTTCAAAACATCACCACCTTCAAAACAGCACCATTTAAAATGAGTATCATATTGGTGCTGGTTTGTTTAAAATATTAGTGTTCGTTGGTGCTGGTTTGTTTGAAACAGTAATAATGTGGTGCTATTTTTTATTCAAAATATCACCAACGTGATGCTGTTGTAAATAAACTAGCTCCAACGTTTCATTAATCTACATGATCGAATTTTAGCAAAAAGATTAAAGTTCAATTTTAAAGTAGTGTACATAGGAATAAAAGATATAGTAGAAATAGAAGGAATGAAGTTCAACTCAAAACTGTATTACAGAAGAATAAAATTTATAGCAGAAATAAAAATATTATCAAATTTTGAAGTTGCACATGCTTAAGGAAGTTGTAGCTACGAGTAAGGCAATAAGCATCGACAACAAGGGAATACCAATACAATACCGTAGGAATGATCGTCGGCAGCCAGAGACTCAGGGAGAGGCGATGACGAAAGTGGCACGGCAGCAGCAAGTAAGAGAATAAGCGTCGATAGCAAGGGAATACTAGTATGATATTGATGTGGGAATAATCGCCGGCAGCCAGGCACTTAGGGAGAGGTGACGACGGACGTCAATGGAATTAGGGTTTACAAACCCAGGGAAAATAGAGAAGAGTAAGAGAGATGATGAAATTTGAAATTTTTAGGAAATAAATATAAAAAATCGAGTTAAAAAAATTTCCGTACAAAAAAGAGAAAGAAAAAATACTCTCGTTTTCGCCGTAATAAGTTGATCACATCAGCTGTTATTCATGATTATTTATATAAGAATGTATAAAATATTAAAATTATATATATATATATATATTAGTATCACGTGGGACTGCCCCTTTAATCGTCCATCCCGGGTGTAACTTAATATATTTCTATATACACACAAAATTTTAATTTTGATATAAAATAATTTTTTTGACGTTCATTCTTTTATACCTCATGGTACCTCGATAATATAGAATATTTAACTATTTATAATATCATCTTATTTTTTATATTTAATTGTTTAATGATTTTTTACACGGAATTATATAAATAGTTATGGGAAACAATTGGTCCAAAATAACTACGATATATATATATATGATTAAAGCATCTAAACAAAATAATTCCTCCATTTTAGTACCATTAAATTTTGACTAAATTTTGTTTAAATTTTAATACAATTATAAAAAATCACAAAGGATCCTAAATAACCATACTGTCTAATTAAAATAATCTTATTCTTTCTTATTAATGGATAACAAATATAAAAACACAGATTATTAAGATGAATTTTTACTTATATTTTTTTAATTTATCTTCATCATGAATGAAAACTTTTGTAAAATTAAATCGATCATTTTCAAAATTAATTAAACCAAAAACTTAAATACATGATACCAACTAAAATAATAATAATAATCTTATTCTAATTTATATCTCTATTCTGCTTAAACATAGGAAACATATCAAGCAGATATAAACAACAACCTATTATAGTTTTTAAGCCCAAAAATAATTTCTAGAGGAATTTATTTTACATTTTGAAACACTTTATTCTCAAGGCATTTGAACTCAACAGCAGAGTTATTTAAAGTATAAGTGCCTCTCAACACTGCAAAAAGGATACCTAAACAGATGAAAAACTGGTCAGATATGCTGCAAAATAGCTGCAATCCTTCTATGATCATAATTAAACAACACTATAGTGCTAGAAACTGCACTCCAAAAACAGCTTCACTGCCTTTATTAAATGAAGAGCTGCAAATCCAACTTAGCATCAGTTGTTCCCATTGTGCTACAAGGTTACTTGCATGTGGACCTCTGCATATATTCTTTTCCTTCAAATTTAGAAAACTTTAGATCCACCAATAACTTTTTAAAATCCATCAAAGACTTTTTAAAGCACAATTAAAAAATACTTCCATGAAGCTAGAATGCTTCGACTCCCACTGTAGAATACTCGCATAAGAAAATTTCAGCACGACAAGCAGGAACCAAAGCAACAGTCTTGTGGAATAGCATACAACTCCACATCATGGTGGATGACCTTAAATACAGACACGAGTTACTTATCGATTTTACCTTTGCTAGTGAAAGGCAACCAAAACAACCATGCCGTGATCAGTTAGTTTTGAACAATATATACTGTTTGTCGCTGTATAAGAACACGTGTTCTTGTCCAACCGCATTCAAAGAGTTCGATGACCAACAGTAGCAAATACAATCACAAGGCTTACATTAGATCAATGCTGGATACAGTCTAGCTTGCTGACGAACCCTCTTTTTATACTCGACTGGATCCTGCAAATTCCACAACTCTTAGTGAAGAACCAATCTTATTAAAGACAAAATAAAATATCAATGAGAACCAAGGATGGAATATCCAAAACCTGAATAAATAGATGATAACCGTCTGTCTGAGCCGGGTCAGAAGGATTTGGCTGATCGAGCAGATCTTGTATCCCCACTAAAATCTGTTTCACAGTAATGGCTGGTCTCCATCCCTGAGAGAGTGCAAATAATTATGCTATTCTCATATCAAAAAGGATGACAGCGTGAAATCTCATCAAGATTTCCATAGTTCGCTTACATAGTCTTCGTTGAGAATTGATAGGCACACAGTTCCTGAAGGATAGACATTGGGATGAAAAAAACCTGCAGGAAACTTGCATTTGGGAGGTTTGCTTGGGTAGTCCTCACTGAAAAGAAGAGTAAGAGGAAAATAACCACCTTCCCAATCCGTCTGCAGCAGTAAATGGCAAACAATGCTTCACTATATTTGTTTCAGTAATTTTTTTAAAAAATAAAAAATAAAAGACTCCTTATTAGAAGAGTTAGGAATATTAAAAAGTAACTAAAAACCTGTCAAACAATTTATTCTTGAATGTTGAATCAGAGACAAAAATTGCACTGGTTCGACAGACAGGTGGTACAAAGTTATCATCCGGGAAAAGCAACTTCAATGGAAGAAATTTTAAGCCATTTTAATTGCTCACTTAGATGTCTATTTACAATTGATTGAAGTATCCCATGTCTATGACTTCAAAGTTCCAATGATGAAATCCCAAAGACAAGTGTCAGAGACCATGGAATAAAATCAAGAGCCACCCCAACTGGCACAACCAAGATTAATCATTCTGCACAGGCAACGAGACCAGGCAATGGTTGGCATAAGCAAATACTACTCTGCTGCTCATGCCATCCATGTGGACCAAAACCAAGGCAATTCCAAATGGAATCAGAATACCAACCCATTTTTCTCTTATTGACCAAAACAAAGAGAAGAGGTTGGATAAAGTAAATACTCGTACCCAAATAGAAGCAAAGAGCATCAACTAGAAGTAGAGGAGAGGTGGGAGGGGAAGAAAGGTGGTTCTTCTTCGCAGTAGGAAAGCACACTGTAGTCAGTACCCAAGATCGCGAGTGGTATGACAAAGTGAGTGGGGTTTAATAAAGTTAGAATATAAGTTTATATAACAAATAATTATTATTATTAAATTTACAATATTAATCCTGACTTATTTAATACAATTAAAGTTTTAATTTATAAAGTATAAGTGCTTATTAATTAATGCCAACTTGTTAATGAATAAGACAAACAAAAAAAGAAGGCATCTGTTTTGAGTGAAGGAAACTTGACATGAAATAAAGTGAGAACAAAATTCCCAACTGCATTTTATCTTTCTTCCTTTGAAGGCAAAAGAGAAAGGAAAGGAAAATACTAATGATTTCTCTCACTGTTCTTCTATATTACTTCAATTCGATTGAGAGAAAAACAAAACTTCTACGTGCAATGGTGTTCAAATCTTACCTTAAAATCAAGGTTATCTTTTCAAATATATTTTTAATTTATTTATTTTTACCAAATAAAGTTTTTAAAGTTTTAAAATTTAAGTTTCCACCCTCTTTCCTTCCCTCCAACAGAAATACCTTAACCTAACCCCTTTCTTTCCCTAGCTATTTTTTTTCCCAATGCCTTAAGGTTATATGTACTAATTAATCAGTAATATTTCAGGTTTAAGTTATGAATTGTAAGCTTATAATAGTAAGTTATAATTAAGTTACAATTCTAAAACAACTATACAGAATAATTAAGCTATATTTATAACTTTAATATAAACTAAATTTAACAATTCAGTGTAAATTTATATGATGTATATAAGTTAATGTTATATTTTAAATAATTAACTCTGTTTTAATAATTATTATTAGTTTCTTATGTTCTAATAAATTATAATTAATGAGTATTATTTTTAACAATAATTATTGAGTAAAATTATACACAAGTAATACGTAAGATATAAATTAAAATATTAATTATATGTTGTAATTTACAACTTATTGTTTGTAATATTCATAAAATCATCACTTCAAAGTTTCAATTTAATGTACTAAACCACATTTTACTTCATCTCGGCATGCTTGGAGCGTGCTAATATGCGTCAAGTGTTAGTGTGGATGACACCAAAACCCTATAGTCAAAGATCAAAATCCAGAATGGTATGCAATTTCAAACTTTGCAAGAGACATAATTTGAGAAAGCCATTTCTATAAAAATGATACTGACTGACTAAATATTTTCATAACATAATGACCACCAATTATTAAGTTGAAAGAAGAGCAAAAAATATTAATGAGGAAATCTATAAAAATTATTATGAATAAGATAAAAAAAAAAGGCATGTATTTTATGAGTGAAGGGAACTTGACACGGAATAAAGTGAGAACACAATTCCCCAACTGCACTTTACCTTCCTTTGGAGGCAAAATAGAAAGGGAAGGGAAATACTAGCAATTTCTCTCACTTTTCTTTTATATTATTTCAATTCAATTTGAGAGGAAAACAAAACTTTTGCATGCAATGGTGTTCAAATCTTACCTAAAAAAAAAAATCAAATCTTACTTTTTTTCCAAGTAAAGTTTTAAAATTTAAGTTTCCTCCATCTTTCCTTCCCTCCAACAGAACTACTTTTTTCTAACCCTTTTCTTTTCCTAGCTGTTTTTCTCCAATGGCTTAAGGTTATACGTACAAATTAATCAGTAATATTTAAGCTATAAGTTACGACTTGTTGGCTTATAATAGTAAGTTATAGTTAAGTTACAATTCTAAAACAACTATACAGAATAATTAAGCTATATTTATAACTTTAATATAAACTAAACTTAACAATTAACTTTAAATTTATATTATGTATATAGGTTAATATTAATATTTTAAATAATTAATTCTATCTTAATAATCAATATTAGTTTCTTATGTTCTAATAATCATAATTTACAAGTATTATTTTTAACAATAATTTATTGAGTAAGATAATACACAAGTAATACTTCAGTTATAAGTTAAAATATTAATCATATGTTATAATCTACAACGCTTGTAATATTCATAAAATCATTGCTCTAAAGTTTCAATTTAATGTATTTTTGAATTGTTATATATTTCAATTTGGAAATAGAAGAGCTAAGTGAATGAGGATTATAGAACAAACCTCATTTTAATTCATCTCGGCATGCCTGGAACATGCTAATATATGTCAAGTATCAAAGCGCAAACAACACAAAACATATAGTCAAATATCAAAATCAAACTATATAAATTTCAAACTTTGCAAGAGACAGTTTGAGAAAATCATACAGAAATGACACTAATTGACTAAATATTTTACCACCAATTATTAAGTTGAAAAAAGAGTAAAAAGTATTAATGAGGGAATCTATAAAAAGTATTGAACAAATAGAAAACAAGAAGGCATGTGCTTTATGAGTGAAGCAAACTTGACACGAAATAAAGCAAGAAAAAAAAAACTACACTTTACCTTCCTTTGGAGGTAAAAGAGAAAGGGAAGGAAAATCTAGAGAGATATCTAATAAGGAACAAGCGACATGTACAAGAAATAATCTAGAAGTTTAACACAATATCCAAATCTAGTTGTGGTTCATCATATCTTCCATCGAGCTTTATGCATATTCAAATCTGCTAGATCATTTTTTTGGGTGCATTAAAGAAAGTTCTCTTAGGTTTCTACTTTCTACACCTGCTCTAATCCAACTCCTTTAACCATACAATCTATTGATTATGTTTGAAATGTCTATACCATTTCAACTCATTTTCTCTCAGTTTATTTTATCAACTATTAGAGCTAATTGCCCTCTAATATTACAATATTTTTATTTTTTGTCATTTCTAGTGACCAAACACATCCCATGTTAGGGTTCTCATCAATATTTTATTAACTTTTCATGTGTATTATTTCCTAATAGTCTAGCACTCCAATTGTTGGGATGTCATACGACTCATACCACAATCTTACAAAAATTTCCTTTTTACTTTAAGGAGCACACTATAATCACACAAGGCTCAAAACACTTTTTTGTTTTCAACATTCATTCTTAGCATATTAATGATATCTTCATCAATACCTTCTTATTGAATTATAATCCAATATATATAAAATTCTAACAGAAATTTCATATCTATTCATCTTAACCTCAACCACTAAACTCAATCTTAGTTCCACTTAACTTGAAACCTCTGGTTTCTGAAATTTTTTCTCCAGAATTCACCTGTCAAATTCCTTCTATTTCTACTCTTATCAATTAACACAATATTGTCTGCAAATACATATATATGGTTGGCGCACTCATCTACTAACATAAAAGTATACAAACCTATGTTGATGCTGGATGTAAACCTATAGTTATAAAAATAAATCATCTGTTACATTCCTAGTCGCTCTTATATTGATGAGTACATAATCATACAAATTTTTTATCACATCAACATAATTACTAGACAAAACTAATCACAATAGTTGTCAAGGATAAATGATTGTTCATTAAAAAAAAGGAGTTCAATATCAATTAAATATGGGTTTTACTCGTGATCATAATACCACTTCATATAATGAGCCATGCCACTGGGTAGCATTAGAAAAAGAAAATAATATAAAAGATACCAACTGGAAAACCAGCATATGGACTAGAAAGTAGAAACAACCCTTTGATTGAACTGACAAACACTGACAAACAATTTACCTGATGAAAAAAATCTAATAATTAAATTAGATAAATAAATCAGAAAATAAACTTCCAGTAGAGAAGTGTTTTTAGAAGATAGAAAGAAGATTAATAAAGAAAACCAAGAGGAAAAACACAAAGTGCTAGATGATTAACAGGAGAAGTCAGCAAGATAAAAATATCTATGCCATCAAGGTGTTTCCTTTATGCATAAATTTTGTTTCCCTGATCCACAACCCAGCCCTAGTTAAACATAAACAAAATGAAAAGCCACACCATCATAAAATCAGAATGATAAGAGAAAAGTGAATAGAAATGAACTCATCTGAATGTACAATAAAGCTCAGGATAGGGATAGAGGACAGGGAAGAATGTCATGGAATTGATCTAACTATTTAGGGACTAGTTATAAGTGAATACAAAAAAAGAATTCAAATCACATCAGCATCCTTCTGTGCATGTTCAACCTCTTCAAAAGAAAGCCAAACTAATAGAGAAGTTAACAGATAAAATACACATGTACAAGTGTACATGCATACATGAGGTACTAATATCTGGATCTCCTGGGCATCTCAAATTCCACCAGCCGCTGCCATTGAGGCAGGTCAATTTCCTATTTCTACCAATTCAGTTGGCCAAAAATTATTGCCATGACAGTTTGTTACAATAAATTATCGATCACCTAATTGAACAGAAGCACATCGATTGATTGCATCTAGACGAACACATAACGATCCATTAATCAAAGGGCGTGAGGATCAGACAGATTGAAGAAGACATAGCTGGACATGAAACCAAACTATAAAAAATGGCATCTTTGCATACGGGCAGCGATCAACGAGAAAAACACTTACCCCCTGTTTGCCAGGGATGGTGCACTGCCAGGTCATAAGATTAACGGAGCCATCGGGAAGCGTTTCGGGCTTCGCCACAAAACCCTAGACAATCAGGAACAAGAAAGATCATGTTAAGATCTACGGCAAAAGAAGTGTTCGGATGAGGATGAGGAGAAGGGGGAAGAGGTAAAGGGTACACATACATGGGGGTGATTCTTACGCCAGGCCTTGCGCTCCTCGGCGAGGCGACCACGGGCGATTCCTCCGGACATCCTTCACAACCAACAACACGCACTTCTCTCCTTTCTCCGACGACTTTCTTTCCTTTTCACAGCTGAATCGCTTTATGCGTTTCTTAATTTTTTCCCCAAATTTTTGCTCGATCTAAATTTTACTGGGCAAAAAATAAAGGCGCACCATTTTTTTTTTTGTTAAAATAAAAAAAAATCACAGCTGACTCGCTTTATGCGTCCCCTTTTTTTTGTTTAAATCATCCTTTTTTAATTTATTTTTAATAAAAGAATACTCATTCCCTCAGCAATCCAATCCATGTATAATTATTCTTTTCTCTCAGGGTAAATGTTCACTTTATTTATCCCTTATCAAAAGTGTGGAGAGTCATTAAAATAATGATTTCATTTTTCTTTAATTATTTAATTATTTTTTAATATATTATTTTCATTATTATTTTTTCATCGATAATTCCTAATTACTCTTTAATATATTCTTTTTATTATTATCTCCGATTTATATCTATTATTTAAATTCTAATATTTTCGTAATTACTATAATATTAATATAATATAATAATTATGATTTTATAATTATGAATTCAACCTTCATCGTATTGTAATAGTTACGCAAAATCTGATTTCAAAATATAGAGGCGTTTCTTTTAACTTTTCCAATTTTATTGCGATTTATTTCCTAAAAGCCCCCAAGATTTAGAGGTTCTCGTTCAAAATTATCTTTGGAAATTTCTTTAAATTTTCAATTTCACTTTAAAATGTGCCCACTCTATTAATTAAAATCGATTTTATCAACTGTAGACGTTGAAATAAGTAAAGGTAAAAAAAATTTATTAATTCCAGGTATTTTTTTTAGTTATAAATGATCGACATTAATTAATTTACCTTATCATAAAGTAATTTGAACGACAAAACCATAAAAGCAAAATTACAACTAAATTTACATTAGATTTGGACCACAATTATAATCCTGAATTGGATAGCCGGTTAAAGAAGAAGCGACCTGAAGCCTGGAGATGAATAAGTAATAACTTACTATTTAATAACTTTAGTGCTTACCAAGTGTTCAATTAGTAGCTATCAAATATTTTAGTGCCTGAAAATTATCTTAGTAAAAATGTATATAATGTCTTCAGATATCTAGTTTAACAACAATTTAAAAAAACAAAGCAGAATATAAAGAAGCTTCTCTCCTAACGAAGAAAATCAAAACGGTAAAAGCCAAAGTGAAAATACCTTCATCTTCATAGTGGATGACATTACCGACGAGTTACTTCCAAAACCAACAATGAAGTATTTAGCTACATTTACCAGCGAGACTAAACCCAAACAACCATAGACTAATCAGTCATTTTTGAACAATATATACTGTTTGTTAGCATCATATATGCCAAAATGAGTTCCACATGCTTTCTTGAGCCCACACCACAACCTAAGAGTTTGATCACTTGACTAACAGAAGCAGCAGCTACGATCACAAATGTCGACATTAGATCAGTGCTGGATATTGTTTAGCTTGCTGACGAACCCTTTTCTTATACTCAGCTGCATCCTGCAAAGACCGCAAATTCTTAACAAAAAACCAATCTTGTTTGAGACCAACAAAAAAAAACATCAATGAGAAGGGAGGAAATATTCAGAACCTGGATGAATAGATGATAACCATCAGTCTGGGCAGGGTCAGCAGGATTAGGCTGATCGAGCAGATCTTGTATGCCCACCAAAATCTGTTTCACAGTAATGGCTGGTCTCCATCCCTGAGATGTAGAGTTTAAATAACTATCTTATGCTCACACCAGAAAGGATGGAAATGGTAAGTCTAATTAACATTTCTCAGTCCACTTACATAGTCTTCGTTGAGAATGGATAGGCACACAGTTCCAGAAGGGTAGACATTAGGATGGAAAAAGCTTGTAGGAAACTTGCATTTGGGAGGTTTGCTGGGGTAATCCTCACTGAAAAGAAGAGTAAGAGGGAAATAGCCACCTTCCCAATCCGTCTGCAACAGTAAATGGAAAACGTTTCAGTCATATGGCAAATTTTGATGAAAATAAAGGGCTCTCTATTAGAAGAGTCGGGGATATTGATTTGTAATTTAAGAAACAAACCTTACGAACAATTTGTTCTTGAAAAAATAATTGAAAAAAGATACCTCAACAAATGGAACAAAGTAGTTATGACATGAAGAAAAGCACCTTTAATCCAAAGAATTTCAATCTATTTCTAATTGCCTACCAATAAGTTAATTTTTTAATTCATTAAAATATCCTCCGTCATTGACTACAAACAAAAGAAAGAAATTTGAAAGATTATTGCAACCCATAATTTAGATTAACAACCCGATGAAAAAAGAATAAAAGACATTCACACCTCATGCCCACTAACCATTAAGTTGAAGAAGAGTAAATCAGATAACAATTTCTAGAATGTCTCTATTAATTTTGAAGCTCATTCTTTGATACACAGTGCACCAAAAGGCATTTTCAACTAGATCCATACGTGGGACAACAGTTCCATCACAGCAAAATTTTAATTAACCAAAATCAAATTACATGTATAAGAGAAAATCTTCCTCCACTTCTTACATTCGCTTCTTTAATAGATTCAACACTTACTATAAAAAAAAATATGAATTACCTTTGCATATGTTTGTAGCCAGATCAACTAATTTTCTCTCATTATATTATCTATTGAGAGAGATGTAATGAGACGTAATATATAGAACTTAGTAGAGTAAAAGATTTTAGACTTAATAAAATAAAGACAGAATATATAGAATTTAAGTTTAACAATATTAGACATAATGAAACAATTGTTAAAATAAGAAATAACGAATTATGTGGAACTGAGAGTTTTAAGTATTTAAGATTATTTTTGCAAAACGATAGAGAGATTGATAGAGATATGTCTTATATAGAATACAAGCAGAATAGTTGAAATGGAAGAGAGCGTCGGAT
This sequence comes from Hedychium gardnerianum, assembly GCA_038050645.1. Lineage (NCBI taxonomy): Eukaryota > Viridiplantae > Streptophyta > Magnoliopsida > Zingiberales > Zingiberaceae > Hedychium > Hedychium gardnerianum. The sequence goes on from JBBUKS010476833.1 coordinate 12,544, forward strand.
GTTTTACATGATCGTAAAGTACCTCTAAAACTTAAAGCACAGTTCTACAAAACGACAGTTAGACTTGCTATGTTATATGGAAGTGAATGTTGGGCAAAAGATTCGAGTTACAAAGATGAAGATGTTAGTGTGGACATACGAGGATGAACAGAATAAAAAATGAGAGCATTAAAGAGAAAGTCGAAGTAGCATCTATTGAAGGAAAACTCACACGTTTGAGATGGCACGAACAGGTATCTAGATGACCAATAAATGTTCCAACTAGGCGATGTGAAACTATGACAAATACGCACATCAAACGAGGAAGATCAAAAAAAACTTAGTTAGCAACAATAAAACAACATAAAATTTAAGTATAAATGATGATATAATAGGGGATAGAGTCCAATGGCGTAAAAGGATCCATATAGTCAACCTCATATAGTGGGATAAGGCTTGGTTGTTGTTGTATATTATCTATTGGATCTACAAATAACTTCTCTAGAGTACTAGTATATCTTTATATATCCTACCCAATGACCACATAGGTCCATCTTAACATTTTTATTTCTATTACATATTTTTTTGTACATGTTACTTTCTACCATCCCAATCCACAGCGCCCTATGATTCATGCAGTATCATAACAGTCTTATAAAATTTACTCTTAGAATAAAGAAGCACACAATGGTCTCACTCCCAAAACTCTAGAAATTAGTCTCAATTTGAATCGTCCATTAGTTATTTTAGACTGATCTCCTTATCGAAGGATAAATCCAAGATATCTAAAATTCTTACAATTGTTTTTTATATATCCATCTTAACTATTTACAACTATATCCTCGATTCTTTTCTTATGATTGAAATCACAAGTCACTCATTCAATTTTTTGCCTACTTAACTTGAATGAGCCTTTCTAAAGATTTTCTCCCAATTTACACATTCTAATACATCCATAACTTAGCATGAATTCATTTGGATGAAAACTAGAAAAACACATGGCTGGTGAATTTTTTCCAACTTCCCTTTCCTTCTGTTTTGTTGGGCAGAAATCAAGGATGGAAGGAAAAGCTGGGAAATTCTATCATCGATTTTCTCCATATTTTATAGATACCCCAGGTAACCTTGAAAATGACCTAGTAAGAACCCTTTGATGGAACTCAAACATACAACAAATAAAGAAAATAGACTATAAAAGAGAAAATGTTTCTAAAAGAAGATATAAAAATAGTAAAGTAAATCCAGAAGAAAACAACAGTGATAGATAGCTAATAAGCCCAGTCTGCAAGCTAGAAGCATCTATGTCATCAAGATGGGTCCTTCATTCATAAATTTTTGTATCACTAAGCTGTAAAAAAAACAGCCCTAGATAAATATAAACAAATTGAGTACCAAAACCTTAGTGAAATTGGATTGGCTGATAAAAGAACACTTAGTACAACAGAAATTAATTTCATTTTTCTGTTGATAAATAAATTATTTTACACAAAACTTGACATGCTTAACTAACAGATAAAGCTTAGTATAGGGAAAGAGGAAAGGACAGAATGACATAAAAGTGATTTAGCTATTTCGGGGTCCAGTTAAAACTGTAAATGGCCAAGAATTTAAGTCAAATCAACATTCATAGATGAAAGTTCATCCTCTTGAAAGGAAGGCACTACTAGAGAAATTAAAATATAAATATGCATGCACAACTATACTTATGCATGAGATACTAATAACTGGGCTTCTTAGGCTTCCAAGTTCTACCTGGCTCTACCATTGAGGCAGGTCAATTGCCTATGTTATTCTACCAATCGACTCAGTCAAAGGTTATTCCCATGTTGAATGACAATATGAAGTTCCCAACTACCAAGTAAGAGGTTCTTAGTAAGACCCAAGAGGTTCTTAACACTCCTGAAAATTGCATGGCAAAATACACTCTCATTGAAGCAATATGACTACAAAAAGCACCATATGAAGTTATCAAGATATAAACATAATGCAAGAAATTCACAAACACTTCTGAAAAAATTATTCATCATTACGATTATGATACCAATTACATGTCAATATCCATATATTACAGGAAATAATGCGGATGCCTTAAGCTTTAAAAGGGAAGAAAAATAAGCAAAATGTTAAACATAAATGATCTCAAAAGAAAATATTCTGCAATTTATGGCTACATAGACTAGTATCTTAATATGCAAACATCGTGCACCTATAAACAGTTGGAGATTGAAGTACATGTTAGACCCAAATAGCAATTTGGCATACAACAGCAAAAATGTCTTGTATTTGACCAAATTAAGTAAAAGAATCATGTGTATGGGCAGCTAGTTTCTCTTTGGTTAGCAAACCAATGACCTCAGGCCTCCCTCCTGGATGACTATACCCAAATTTCCTGATTTCAAGTGCAGACAAAACAAAACCCCATACAAGCAAAAGACGGTTCCTCCCCCCTGCACAAAACTTTGAAGTTTTAAAATATTGAGCATTACAATCTGGAAAAGCATAATCTCGACCATGAGTTTGCCCTAGCTTATCATGACTATTCATAACCTAATTGAACAGAAACACATCAATTGGTTGCATCTAGACGAGCAACCACGAACACGATCCATTAATAAAAAACGTGAAACAACCTGAGTCCGACTAAAAAGATAACAACTTTAAATACTAGCAGCGATTGACGAGGAAATTTACCCCCTGCTTGCCAGGGATGGTGCACTGCCAGGTCATAAGATTAACGGAGCCATCCGAAAGCGTTTCGGGCTTAGCCACAAAACCCTAGACAATCAGGAACAAGAAAGATCAGGTTCAGATCTACAGTAGAAAAAAAGGTGTTCGGATGAGGAGAAGGAGAAGAGGTGAAGGATACACGTACATGGGGGTGATTCCTACGCCAGGCCTTGCGCTCCTCTGCGAGGCGACCACGGGCGATTCCTCCGGACATCCTTCACACCCACAAAACACGCACTTCTCAACCTTTTCCGACGAACAATGGATTTGTGTTTACCCGTACTCGCTTTATGCTGTTTACTAGCGTAATACGCACGCGATGAGTGGAAATATTATTATTTAATTATTATTTTATAAAACCTAATTGTTTTTTTTATTATTATTATTTTGCTAAACTATACATTGCCCTAGAATTTATCGTTTTTCCCTTGAATTTGTCGAATAATGAACGGAAAAAAAATTAATTATATAATTTATCTTTTTTTTAAAATACCCTTTAAAAATTTTAATTCAATAAATATTAGCAAATATTTTAAGCCGTTTTACCTCCCTATATCAATTGTGTTAACGACTAATATTAGTATAGAAAACACTAAACCCTAATTCCTCCTCAGTCAAGCCAATTATTTGTAAAGAAAGAAATAAAAGCTAACCCTAAAATTGTAATTGGTGACTTCCTCAATCAAACTAATTGTTTGTAAAGAAATAAATAAATAAATAAACTACAACCCTGATTTTTTTTTTCTTAACTCCACCGTTGAGCTCTCATCATATCCTGCTCAAAATTTTCCATTTCAAGTTATCGATTAAAACTCTTCAATCATCCCTTATCTCTACTCCTAGCAACTAAAATAATAGTGCAATGATTAAATTATTTAATAGATAATTAAAAATTTTAAAATTTTAATTTTAATTATGATATATTATATAAAAAAAATTCTCGAGTGAAAAATATATCTAAAAATATTGATCATTTGAATCAGTTTTCATTAACATTTTTTAATTTATCTTTCGATGAAATTTTTTTATAAAATTAAATTAATCATGCTAAATTTGAAGATACCTAATTAATCATTTTATCTATATATATATATATATATATATATATATATATCCACCGTATGCTACATTTTAATCATTTAATGAATGAAATGATTTTTTTAATAAAATATGAAAAATATAAAACTAAAGTATAAAATATCAAATTATATATAATATTCAAATTATATGTAACATAATCAGCACCGTATAGCCATCACCGCATCACAATATATATGCGTTCTAAATTTTTAACTTTTTTTCACAACTTGTAATTTAAAAGGGGTCTAAAAGTTCTCCTTAGTACTACAAAAGATGAAATGTTCATTTCAACACTTTCATCGGTTCGTTTTAAGATTAATATAAAGAAAATAAATTATGAAAATTAATCTAGCTAGTTCAAATAATGACTAGTACATAAAAAAGAACAGGAACCTGACTACTAGTCAGGATTTGACTCTCAAACCTCATGATGACAACACCTCATGCACTAGCTATCAGCTCATCCTGTGGGGACAAAATTATGTTGGATAAATTTTTTATTGTGACTGGCCCACTACAGAGCGGCCTCATGCTCCAGAAATTTCCGAATGATTTTTTTGGAGAGACACAGTACCACACTATTGCTAAGAGGGCTCGAACACGACACCACAGGTAATATTACAATTTATAATATGTTGCTAAAAAGATTCAAACCCGATATCTCAAACAACAAATATTTTCGTGCTTATCATTTGAGATAAAGCACATTGATGTCTAAAATTTCTCCTTGTTTGGCCAACTTGTTGATCGCTCAACGCATTAACATATATAGTAAAGGGAAGGATTGATCATCAAGTTTTTAACTTTGTCCCTATGAGTGTATTGCAGTGACAAAGCACT
>JBBUKS010476860.1:0-17167 GCA_038050645.1 Hedychium gardnerianum
TTAATTAGTTAAGGTTAAATTTAATTCAAATTAACTTGATTTATGTTCTTAATTGATTATATTTAATTTTGAATATATTTTTGATTAATTAATTTAGTTTGATTCAACATTTCATCCCTTTGTAAATTTTCAAGCAAGGGAACCTTATAATTGTGGTGAGATGATTAAGAATTGATTTATTTTAAAAATAGTTGTTTGAATTTGTGTTAGATTCAAACTTAGCTTTGGGTACCACAAGTTAGTATTTTCAGCATAAGCTTTCAGGCTGTGGTGAATCACTAGGATATCATTAAAGTAACAACGTACCTAACACAAAGCTTCACCAAAACAATCAACTCATAGAACTTAGTACTAAGTTTTGGTCTAACTAGCTCATGTCTGACTGGGGTAGCTTCAGCTAAATCCACTAAGTTGATTGCACCAAGTAGAATACATATGATTCAACCTAGACATGCTCTCAGTAGAGTTTCCTTAGCTTACTATCATCCCAACCATTTCCGATGCTAGGTTATCAAATTCAAATAATCTTTTTAGCCATTCTAACTTAAGTATGAAAATAAACTAAACATGGCATGTAAAGAAGTAAATCATACAAACATGCAAATCAAGAAAAAATAATTTTTCTTTTGGCTCCCCTGGGTCATAACCTCGATAAGTTTTATCTAGGTAATGAATTTGACCCTTGGGTATCCAAAAGTAGTTTGGTCCAACTTGATTAATCAAGCTTGTCTTAGGGACCCATGCTTGGACTTGATTTCTAGGTTTATGATTTACTATTGACATGTACAATTTAAATCATGAATTAGCTATGTACCCTGATCCGGATCTATTGTAAATGGCTCTTTGTTTTCCAAGTATCATGTCAAGACATTTGAAACCTGCAATGAATCGTTCCAATGTATTTCCAAGTTCTTTAACTTGAGTTTTCAAAGTAGAATTTTTTCCCTCAAGTTGTTGGACTTGAGTTGAAGTTCCACCTTGAACTGGCTCAGTGAAAGGGCTTGGGTTAGTCTCTTCCTTAAGGACTTTTACCTCTTTTTGGAGAGACTTAACTCGGATGTTGAACTTGGCTAGTTTACGAGTTAAATATGAAATTAAACTATATAATTTAGAAACTAATGCAAGACTTATAACGGTGTTTGGCCCTTCGCAAATGGATATGGATCCGTGGCTTCTCTCAGACTCGACTTCTAACTCGGACTCGACTTCGGTTTTGATCTCGGATTTGGAGTCGATTTCCCATTCCAGTAGGGTGAGGAAGCTGGTTCGGGCTTGAACTTATTCCTCTGAGCCTTCAGACGAGGATTCATCCCACGTTGCTTGTAATGCCTTCTTCCTCCTTTGCTTCTTGATGTCTTTAAGATTCGGACACTCAGACTTGAAGTGCCCCTTTTGGTAGCACCCGTAGCAAGTAACCACAAACTTGTTCTTTTGAGTTGGTCTCGGTCATGACTGAGTCCCTTTCAGTTGAATAGCCTTCATGATTTCACGCTTTGATAGTCCCTTCATCTTTTTGTACAATTTTTGAACTAGGTTGACTAGTTCGATAGTGAGTTCGTTGTCGTCGTTAGACTCTGATTCGCTTTCAGACTCGGGCTTCAATCGGGACTTGTGCTTCAACTCCTTTGGATTGAGTTTTCCTACAACTAAGGCAATACCTTTATTGATCAGAGTAGCATTAGATTGTTTATGCAATTCAAATTCACAAAAAAATAATTTAATTTAATTTTAGAAAGATCCCTTTAAACTTTGTAAGCATCTACCATGGATGCCCATAATGTGTTTCTCGAGAATGCTTTCAAAGCGTACCTAATTATGTCGCGGTTCTCTATTGGTTGTCCAATTCCATGTAGCCCATTTAGAATATCTTGTATTATAGCGTGAAGTTGTCTTATCGATTCTCCTTCCTACATTTTAATGTTATAAAACTTATTCAAGTACAAGTCACACTTACTCACCTTTGTATTAGAGGTCCCTTCGTGTAGTTTGATTAGCTTCTCACATAGATCTTTAGTGTTGGTGAAAGGTCCGACTCGTTTCAGCTCCTCTTTGGTTAGGCCGCATTGAAGAGTTTGAGTTGCTTTAGCATTGATCTTGACCTTCCTTCTTGTAGGTGCATCCCATTTGTTGCAAGGGAGAGGTACTCCATCTTCGATGGGGAGTGTGAATCCCGTTTGGATAGAAATTCACATCTCCACCTGAGTTTGTAGGTGGAACTCCATCCGACCCTTCCAGTAGTTGAAATATTTGCCCGTGAAGAGAGGAGGGTGGGCGATACTTTAGCCTTCCTGATAGGCCATGTAAACACGAACAAAATCTCGCATAAAAAAAAATAGGAATGAATGTACCAAGACTTTTGTTTTGGATTAGTAGTGCTGGAGGAAAAATAACTAGCATAATAAAAAACATCGAGTGGTGTTGCACCAACTTCGATTAACGAAAGCTTTCGAACAAAAAAATATATATAATTAAAGGGGTGATTGAATCGATTCTGATAAAATAATGAAATGCAAAAAAATTTCTCGATTGGTGGTTGCACTAATTCAAAGTGACTCTGCTCTAATACCAATTGTTGGATTGAAAGACAACGCTAGAGGGGGGGTGAATAACGCTCGTCGATTTTTCATATTTTCATAAGACTTAAGAGTATAGGCAGTGGAAATGAAACAAATAAAAACAAAAACAAACTAACACCTTTATTTTTACTTAGTTCACCTATCGGCGATGGCTAGTCCAAGGCTCGTACCCAAATGAGTGCTTTCGATGGACAATTCACTATCAGTTCAAAGGTTAAAAAATATGTACTACTTGAAATGTAGTAATTAACAACAATACTAACAACTAAGAATGTAGAAGCTCGAGCTCTAGTTGTTGGTGCAGTGTTATGGCATCGTAGAATAATTTTCGGAGTAGCGTCTAAGCACAAAAGTCGCATAGAATCATTGTCTGAAGCTGTTGGTCGAAGTCTTCTTTTATTGACCCATCAAGGCACCTCTATTTGCATGGAGGCACCTCTATCTGAGTTAATTTGATTAGATCTGAGTTAGGCATGCCTTATTAAGATCTAGGCACCTCAATTCCTTTGAGGCGCCTCAAGCCCTGACGTGGCTCGATCTGATCGCAACGTGACTCTACTCGACTCTATCCCAATCCAGGCGCCTCAATCCCTTTGAGGTGCCTAGTTTCTAACATGCGCCGAACAACTAGAGGCTGTCACCTCATCCTTCTTCGCATTGAGGTCATTAAGGCGCCTCAATTCCTTTGAGATGCTACGTTAGGCTTGAGGCACTTGGATCCTTCTTAGCACCTGGTTCAGCAGTTTCCAGGCTTATGTTTTCTGCATCACAGAGTTAGCACATTCAAAATATGTAATATCATAAATAATGTTTGATAGTCTCATAACTATCCGATTCTGACTTTTGGGTTTCCGATGAAACCCTTGGTCGAACCGACACCTACTGTTCCCTCAACGAGGAACGCATCCTCACCTACCCCTCTTAGGAGAGTTTACCTATTGCCAAATATCTGGACCTCCAGACTATTTGAACTTTCGCTCAGCATCCGATCTCGACCTCTGAAACTTTCCACTAGACGTTCGGTCCTCGACCAGCCTAAACTCCTGCCTGGTGTCCTCGACCTCCAAGGCTTTTCGTCTAGTGTCCTATGCCCCTAGGACTTCTGTTTGAAGTCCTCAATCTGCCAAGACTTCTGCCCAATCTTTCGGACTAGGACTTCATTGCCCAATCTCCCTGATCATGTCTTCTTGCCAAGTCTAATTGACCAAGACTTCGTTGCCTAGCCTCTACTAGGATTTTCACCTTGCTTAAGTTCCCTTAGGACTTTCTTCTTAAGCTTCCTGCACACTCAGTCCGACTCATTAGATAACAACAACCTTAACTTTGAACCTTTTCCATCTAACAAAACATAGGTTCAAATAGCTTGTGCTTCCATCATCAACAATGAATATGCATTAAGGACATTAACTAGCATCATAATAAAACAAAAATCCTAGAACTATCTTCCCACAAACCTTCTCAACTCTCTCAACCTTCTCTCTCGTCTCCTCTCTCAAGACTCTCTCTCTTGATCTCTCTCTCCTTCTCTCTAGTTCATAAACTTGCAACCAACCTTCAATTGTCTAGATAACTTACATTGCAAAATCAATAGTCCCTGTGGACTCTATACTTTTTATTACTAATGACGTAACAGTGCAATTGCGGTAGTGTAACAAATTTTTGGCGCCATTGCTGGTGACTGTTTTCGATTAACATTAGTTGACTATCAATTTAATTAATCTAGACTTTTTCTATTTTTTTATATTTTTCTTTTTTATGCTAGATTTGCATTATTACATGTCTATCTTATTCTGACTAATCTTTAAGATAGACATGTTCTCCTTGAACACAGAGATAGATGATCTAATTCAAATGTTGGATCAAATAAATGTTATGAATTCTATTTATTTCGTTTGTGAAACTTGTGGTACAATAGATCATATGAACAATAATTGCCCAAGATTATTTGACTGTTCACATAAAATACATGGAGAAAAATGGGGTGTCTTTCCCAACTATAATCAGTGGCTGAAATAATATTATTGTGAAGCTTGTCAAGTAACTAGCCATACAATCAGAAATTCCATCAGGATACACAATTTGAAAATATCATTGAATGATCTCAACATCAAGTTAGACGTAATGGCCTCATCATATTTGCACACTCATGGCCTTGGTGTGAGGAACCCCCAAAAATATTTTAGCCACGATCAAGGATAAGGCAACTATGAGAATGTTATGGAAGCTCAATCCTCATCCCATATGGACAGGATAATGAAAATGGAAGAAAACATCCAAGCCTCACAAGCTCAAAAGCACAAGGATATCAAGAAAATGAATGCTAAGTGCTTTCATATGGACTCATTATGTACTAGAATGACATCAAGACTCTCAGCTTGGGAGGAGTCTAGGATGAGTGAAGATAATGAGTATTAGCTTGAGGAACATGAAATTGGAACTTTAACAAAGGAGTGCACTACTCTAATTCAAATACTTCCAAATCTCAAAGATTCTGAAGATGAGCTTGATGTTGATATTGATATATTTTGTTCTGCTTATGATAAAATTGTAGATGAAAGTATAGGGAATTGTACTATGGATATAATGACCCAAGAATTACATCATTTGGATGCACAACAACTTGTAACTGTAGATGTTGTAAGAAATGAATTTGTTGTTGTTGAAAGAGTAGGGACTTGTGTCGTGGAGGCCAAGCCCCAAGAATCACCTCTTTTAGTTGCACCCACACCTAAATCAGAGTCTTGCCTATCTACAACTGGCACTTTAATTTTATCATACTTCTTGTGGTGGTTAGTAAGATTTCATTTGATTTACCTAATGCTACTAACCAAATTCTCTTCAAGTATGTTTGTTATAAGAAATACTTGGCACAACATTCAACTAGGCATCATCATAACGAACCTTTGAATAAGAATATATTTGTTGAGAGACTTAGAACCCTTGGTAAGATGGTTTTGAAATATCTTACCCCTCCAAGGGTATGATTTCAATTAACCAAATAAGGGGTCGAGCTAATGACCAAAAACAAGCACTTCTTGGGAGGCAACCCAAGTTTCTTTCTTTGCTTTCATTTAAGTTTTCCTTTTATTTCGTAGTCTTAGTTTTTAGTTTAACTAACCCCCTAATTGGTTTTTCTTGTCTTATTTTTAGGATTCAAAGATTAGGAGGAGTGAGAAAACAAGATGAGGGGTGACTTCAGAAGATAAATGACTCAAATATTTCATATGCATCACTTGGTAATTCCCCTCACTTTATACCTCCTCCGTATTATAGTGACAGAGAGTAGTCCTTTAACCAGACTTTCTACGTTACCTTTTCTACTTAGTAACATTGGATGTCAAATAGTGTAAACACTCCGGGTGGATTTTGCAAGTTCACACCTGTAATCTAATTAGGATTCTTACAAGATTATAATCATGGAGGGTAAGGAGATAAACAAATTATGGCACATTAACTAGCATCATGATGAAACCGAAACCCTAGAATTGCCTTCTCAACCAACCCTTCTCAACTAACTCTCTTTTCTCAACCAACTATTCTCTCTCATTCAAGTGAACCTCCCTCTCTCTCTCTCTCTCTCAAGACTTAAGCTTTCATAAACAACATTCGATAGTCTAGATAATTTGCTTTGCGACTTCTTTAGTGCTTAAACTTTAGTCCCTATAGATTTGATATTTTATTACTTGACAACGTGACCATATATGCACTTGCGGTATATGATAATAAGTTTTGGGCGCCATTGTCCAGGACTGTAGTGTTTAACATTAGAAGAATAACAATTGAGTTACTTTAGACATTTTTTACATTTTCTTGTTTAGTGAGTAGCTTTATTTTTTAAGTTTATTTGTTTTCTTTAATTCTATATTTTCTTTTGCAAATAAATTTGTCCTTATACTTTATTCTAAAGCACTGGAATTTGTTCTTTTTGTATGCAAATAACTAATCTTGTAGGAGACCTTTTGCCTATCGATCATGAGATTGACAAAACATTCAAAAAAATAAGAAATTTGCAAAAATAGTTAGAAGAATAAATATAATCCAATATGGCAAACAAACCACTAAAGGATTATGCATCACCTTATGCAAGAGGTCTGAGGTCAAGCATTACCAGACCATCCATAGAGGCTAATAATTTGAGATAAAGTCCGTTGTGATATCTATGGTGCAACAAAACCAATATGGGGGAGGACCTACTGAGGACCCCATCCAGCACTTAGAGATCTTTTATGAGATATGCAGTAATATGAAAATTAATGGCGTTTCAGCATATGTAATAAGAATGATGTTATTTGGATTCTCTTTTAGGGATAAAGTAAAGGCATGACTCAATTATTTGCCACCAAACAACATAACCACGTGGGAGCAATGTGTACAAGTATTCTTGGAGAAGTTTTATCCTCTAAGTAAGACAACTCTTATGAGGAATCTTATTGCTAGTTTTATGCAAAAGGATGGTGAATCATTGTATGAAGCTGGGGAGAGATTCAAATGCCTCCTTCGACAGTGCCCACATCATGGATTAGAAAAATGGTTAGTGATCTACACATTTTATAATGGAATTAACTATCAAACCAAGGTTTCTTTAAACTCCGCATCCGACAGAGCTTTTATGAACAAAAGCCTTGATGAAGCTGAAGACATAATTGAAAGTATGACTCTAAATCATCACCAATGGGCATCCAAAAGAAGCAATCCTATAAGAATTTCTGGAAAGCATGATATGAACACCTTGGATTTAAATTCTGCAAAGATGGATGCTCTTACAAAGAGATTTGACTCAATGAATGTGAATCCTATTAATGTGGTGAGCATTACTGTGAAGTTTGTCGAGATTCTGAACATGTAAAAGAAGTTTGCCCACTTGGAGCCATATCTACACAATTGTGGCTCAAATCGAACATGTAGATGCAATTGGGAACTTCAATAAGAGAAACAACAATCCCTATTCGGGGACCTATAACCCCGGATGGAGAAATTGCCCAAACTTCTCTTACCGCAACAAGAATCAAGAATCATTGGGGCAACCATCAAACTTCCATCAAAGTGCACAACCCTCGAGAATAGAGAAAATGCTTGAAGAAATCATAGCTACTTAAATGGAAATGAAGATTGATATCAAGAAGCTTAGTGGAAGAATGGACTCTATTGAAAACCATGTGAAGATTCTTCATAATAAAGTTGCACAAGTGACTAGTTCTACTTCAAGATCATAAGGGACTTTTCTGGGGAAGTATGAGCCAAATCCAATAGAACATTGCAATATAGTTGAGCTTAGAAGAAGACGGACCTTGGGGGAACCCCAAGTGATTGCTACTAAGAAAGGGAATAGAAACATTCCAATTGGAGAGTCAACTCCTTCCTCATCTCAAAACGATAACACCTAAGAGGAAGTCGAGAATGATGACCTGATTATGAGAACCCCTGTGGGTAAATACATGCCTCCTATTCCCTTACCTCAAAGAATATCAAATGCAAAGAAAGATGAAGAGTTTAACAAGTTTCTTGAGAAGTAAAAGAACTATGCAATAATATTTCCCTCATAGATGCTCTACAACAAATGCCTAAATTTTCCAAGTTCATGAGGGAGATTATTTCAACTCGATGCAAGAAAGAGGGATATGAGACAGTGGCTTTAACTAAAGAGTGTAGTACTATGCTTCTAAATGCACTATCACCAAAGCTCAAGGATTCCGGGAGTTTCTCTATCCCATGCAAAATTGGTTCAACTATTATTGACAGAGCATTTTGCAATCTAGGAGAAAGTGTAACTCTCATTCCATAATCCATTTGTAAGAAACTTGGTTTAAATGATCTCAAATTGAACACTATGAAACTGCAACTGGCGGATCACTTTTGTAGACACCCTATGAGTATTGTTGTAGATGTTCTAGTAGAAGTAGGGGGCTTTATTGTTCTTATAGATTTTGTGGTCCTAAACATGGATAAAGACCCAAAGATCCCTATAATATTGGGAAGGAATTTCCTCACCACAGTCGGAGTAGAATTTGATGTCAAAAATCATAGGCTCACATTGGTAGTGGGTGAGGAAAAAGTGGAATTCGAATTATCTAAGGCCAATAATTCATTTTCTATTGTGAAAAGTTTGTGCTACAGGTTGGATGAAGTCCAATCAGATAGAAGCAAATTTCATCCAAATGATTGACCACCGGACATAGCACCTAATCCGATGAAGGAATGAGTGAGGCCCAAAACTAAAAAATATAAATACATCGTCTAGGTGAGAGTCCGAACGAGAGAAGGGCAAGAAACAACCACTTGCCATAACGGAGGGGAACTTAACCCCTTCAAGGCAAAAGCTCATAGTTGAGGTAGGACAGGGGCAGAGCTTGCGACCTTAAACAAGCACTTTTGAGAGGCAACCCAAGAGTTTACATGTTATTGTTTATGTTTTCTTCATTTTTAATTTTCTTTTGAGTCTTATTTCTGCTTTTCTTGTTTTTTGTTTTCAGGTTAAATAGCTCCATGAGCTGGTCATACAACTTAAGGGGCATGGAGGATCTTACACAAGAAGAGGTTGAAGTCTAGCCGTGCCTAAAGTTATGACCATGATCATAAATTGCCCAAGTCAAATTCAGCAACAAAACATGGTCGTGTGACCACACACGGATGTGTTTCTGAAAGGCCACGACATAGGCAAAGAAGCTTTAAGACATGACCATGTAAATCCACACGACCTTGCTTACTGGAGAAGAGATACCAAAACGAATCAACAACACGGCCGTGTCAATTCACATTGTCGTGCCAAAGAAGGGGTCTGCTTAGTCGTGTCAACCTCAATTCCAGAATTCAACTTAGACTTGTCGTGTCTATTTACACAACCATGTCTAACCCCAAAACCCTGACCGTGTCAATTTGACATGGCCGTGTTTCAAAAAAAAATTCAAAAAATAGAAAATTTGGCCATGTCAAATTGACACAACCATGTGAATTTATCATGTCACCCGAACACACAATCAACACAGCCGTGCCATTTGGCATGGCCATGTTAAAGCTACTTTTCTCCACTCGAAGCAATCAACACACAGGCCGTGCCTTTTGGCATGGCCATGTTAAAGCTACTTTTCTCCACTCGAAGCAATCAACACACAGGCCGTGCCTTTTGGCATGTCCGTGTCGATCTCACCAACGATATTAAGATCATTGGACACGGTCGTACGCCTCTCCCTTACACACAGTCGTGTACCCGATTTCTCCAATTTCTTCTTCTTCTCTCCTTCTTTCTCTCTTCTTCTTCAATTCTTCTCCAACCCTCTTCAGATCTTCTCTCTAAAGCAACATCTAAGTTCTCTTCATCCTCGATTCTTCTCCAATTTTCTTCGATCCTTACAAGAAAGAGATTTCTCCAAGCTTTCCCCTTCTCAAATTCTCTACTTTCTCTTTTTAGATATAGCCTTCAAGACAAGATTTAAACCATCTCTCCTTCAAGATCTCTTCTCGTTCCTCTCCTTCTCTTGATCTCTTCTCAAGATTTCAAGATCTCTCAAGATTTCTTCTCCCCTCTTCCTCAAACAAGAAATCACCCCTTTTTGACTTGTTATCATCATGTTGAAGAGACTCAAGAAAAGCATTGAGGTATACAATGGCCATTAACAAAGGCAAAGGGAAGGCAACTGACAAATCAAAAAGAAAAGCATGCGATGAAGGTAACGAGAATCCTTATGGTATCATTTTTCATAATGATGAGCAGAAAGCTAAATTTGATATTCTCGTTAATAGAAAATTAATTTGCACATTATACATTAATAGCTATACAATGGATGTCTTAGGAATTAGGTTAGATGTGGAGTGGTTATATAATAATTTAGGTTGGAGTACTTTAATGAGCATTCAATATCCTACTAATCCTAAGATTACCCTTAAAATTTTAAATTCATTAGAGACCCATTTTAGCTCTGATAGCGACAAATAAGGAAAAAATTAGTTTCGCTTAATGAATCAATATTTTGAATGGCCTCTATAAAATTTCAATAATTGTTTCGGTTTGCCTAAAGAAGGATCCCATAGTTTTGATTGTTCCTTTAATATCAAAACATTTTGGAATGAAATTGTAATATCAAATGAATCCTATGACCCTTCACGATCTAAAGCCTCATCTCTTCAAAACCCTATTCTTCGTTACCTACACCGTGTCATGAGTAAAACCATCTTTGGTCGGGGAGAAAGTGATGATGTGGTACGAAAGATAAAACTTTATTATTTTTGAGTGATGTTGAATGAGGTTGAATTTGATTCTGGATTCTATTTTCTCCAAAACTTAATGAGAACTAGTAGGGTGTCCTCGTGCACTATAGTTTTTGGTGGGTTTATCACTTACATTGCCGCTCACTTTGAGTGCGAGTTATTTGGACTAGATGTTTTACATGGAAACTCCAAGATTGATATAAACACTTGCTTGGAGATGAAGATGATTTGTCGGGAAGAGAGAGGGTATGACTTTATTAAGAAAAATGGACTCCCTTTCCTCTTACCTAACTCTGACAATACTTCAATAAGAAATCCCGTCAATTAGATCATTCAAGACATGACACCCGAATACGCCTCTACTCCTATTAGAACACCCATTCATGACCCTCCAGTCATTGATATGATAGAACCCTCATCCTCTAGATATGAGCCGGCTAGACATTCTTTTACTCATGGCGATACGGCTCACTCTAGATTTAATTTTTCTGATTTTCGTGCCTCCTTGGACACTCTTCATGAGGAGCATATCGCTCACCAATAATTGTTGGAAAATTGATTTTCTATGACTCAAGATCAGTTCCAAGAGGTACGAGATCACTTAAGTAGGACTGAGGAGTTCCATGGTACTATATCTGATTTTGTTGACCATCAGTATTGAGAGTAGTCTAGAGAGGAGAAATTTAGACGTTCTCTAGATATTACAAGGTAGTAGGTTGCCACACTTTATCAGTACCATGAGCATCTTGTAACTTGCCCCGCATACCTAGGTTTCCTCCTGGCCCCCGTCCACCATCTTGAGTTTCTTTCATTGAGGAAAATGAAAAGTCTAAGTTTGGAGGGGGGGTGTTTGTAGATATGTACATATCTTTGTTTATTTTTGAATTTACTTCAGTTTGATTTACTTTTGCATGTTAGTTAGTTTGTTTTGAGTATATTTGTTTCATGTTGTGGCATATCAGATGCATCACCATTATCATCATGATAGCATGACTTGTTTTCTTTTAAATATTCTTGCATGCTTGTATCTAGATTTTCATTTTGTTGTGATTTAGATGCTAGTATGTTTGGTGATCTACTTTTTCCTATCCATAGTAGCATGAAGTGAGCTATCTTTTCATGGTATGAGTTTGAGAATTGGCCTAGTCTTAGGATCTCTTTTATACTATGCTTGACTTTTATAGTAGATATATGTGAAAATAATCATGATTCATAGAACTGGACTAGTACTTATGTTTCAAAGGTGATTTTTCAACTACATTTTGGTTACTGGAAAAACTCGGATCACATCAACTTATTTGAAAATATTAAAAATTCCTTTTACTTATTCTAGTGCTCTACTTAACGCTACATCATGTAAGCACACCAAAATAAAAATTTAAAAAAAAATATTGAATAAGGGATTAAAAAATAATTATCGTGAGTGAAAATTAACAAGTTACCCATTTGAGACCGAGTTAGGTTATTGGGGAAACAACAATTATGTTTCTCTTGATTCCGAGCTATTCTTTGAGACCTTGTGTAGTTTGAAAGAGATGAACCATTCGTGTGGCAAGTAAGTGTCTATCGTCGGGAACATAAGGAACACGATTAGATGACGACTTAACTAGGCTTGGGAGTTGGAACTTGAAATGTTAAGTCACTCATTGTACTATGCACGAAAAACTTTTACTTATGTCATTCTCAAACAAATCGTATATCATGCTCACCAATAAAACTATAGGGTAGGATTAACAAGACTCATCAAGGATTATGATGCATCTTATCGCCACATGAATCTAGATTGCAGGTTTTTGTTCAAGGACAAGCAAAGGTGTGATGTGCATAAATTATATAAGTTTTTATACATTGTTTGATGCACATCTACTTATATTTAATGTTATATGATTTATGTTATTGCACCCTATTTCATTATATTGTCATGCTTTTATTCCTTTTGTTCGAAGATTTGCTTTTTTCATATTTTCATTGACAGGTCTCAATTTGGAGCAAAAATGGACGTTAAAGCAAGTTTTAAAGAATATTCAGCAAACATGTCATGCCTACTAGCACGGTCATGCCTCATCAAGCCAACATGGTCATGCCCTCTAGCACGACCATGTCTCATCAGAACCTCCAGCAGCATTTTCTAGGTCAAGTCATCACTTGGGCCGTGCCAAAAGGCACGACCATACCATATCCAGAGCTACTCCAAAATATAACAGAAGGTAGGCCGTGCGAACTAGCATTGCCATACCAAAATATTGTGGATATCCTTCAGCATGGTCATGCCAAATGGCACAATTGTGCCTCATTTTAAAGCCATTTCCAGAACTGACTTGAAGTCATGCCATGAAAATTGGCACGAATGTGCTTTCAAACACTTTCTTCACTATGGTCATGCCAAATGGCATGACTGTGCCTACTTTCCAGAAACATTTCACAACATGGTTGTGCCTTTGGGCACGATCGTGTGGGAGAGAAGCATGGTCGTGTGGGCCTATAAAAAGTGGTCTTAGATTCCCTTTTCAAGGGAAGAGAGGTTTCCCCTTGTTGGGAACCTACGAGGTTCATTTTCGATCCATTTCTGACAATCCATCCACCTTCGGAGCAAGGAAATCATCCGAAGACAACAACAATGCTTAGATAAGCATTCTTCCTTATCTATTCTTCTTTGGAAATGGTAAGAATGTCTACTTTCTTGTCTTTGGTTTTTTTTCCTTTGATATGGAGTAGATCTCCTTAATTCTAGGATGTAAGGAGTAATTATGATGTGATGTGATATTGATGTATAAATCATGGATTCGCCAATTTCCTTATTCTATGAGGTGTTTATAAATTATTCTATATGCATGGTGCCTTGTATGTGTTTGATTTAATGTGTGAATGAATTAAATGCACATGAATATGAAGGATTGACACCATATAGAGGAGATTATTCTATATTCTATGACCAAGGAGCCCTTAGTGACAGAGGGTAGTCATTTAACCGAACTTTCTAGGGTCGTCGCCTTAAATTGGGGCCAATTCTCCATATGGGATCACTTAATTAGAGTATGCACTAATTTAATGTTAGGAAGTGACTTGTATAATTTAGACTATGTGATCGAGGAGCCCTTAGTGACAGAGAGTAGTCTTTTAACCAGACTTTCTACGTTACCGCTTATACTTAGTAACATTGGATGTCAAATAGTGTAAAATGGGGTGGATTTCGCGAGTTTACACCGATAATCTAGTTAGAATTACTACAAGATTATAATTATGGAGGGTAAGGAGATGAACAATTTATGTCACATTAACTAGCATCATGATGAAACTGAAATCCTAGAATTGCCTTCTCAACCAACTCTCTTTTCTCAACCAAATCTTCCCTCTAATTCAAGTTAACCTCGCTCCCTCCCTCTCTCTCTCTCTCTCTCTCTCAAGACTTAAGATTTAATAAACAACATTCGATAGTCTAGATAATTCTCTTTGTGATTTCTCTAGTGCTTAAACCTTAGTCCTATGGATTCAATATTTTATTACTTGATGACACAACTATGCACTTGCAGTACATGACAACATGCTCCCAATTAGAACTCATATGGGGTCGAGCTAATGACCAAAAATAAGCGCTTCTTGGGAGGCAACCCAAGTTCTTTCTTGTTTTAGTTTAAATTTTTCTCTTATTTCATAGCTTTAACCTTTGTGTTTTGCTTTATTTCAAGGTCAATAACATCCACGAGCTTGCCATGGTAACCGTCACAGGCGTGGAAGGAAGTTGGGAGAAAAATTTGAAGGCAAGTTGAGCCCAAAAGACACGGTCATGCCCAAAACACATGGTCGTGTCTCTTAAGCTATAGACGGACAATTCTGCCATGGTGAGGCCGTGTCAAAAGGCACAGCCATGTGTTTTCTCCAGTTATCTCCTGAAGATGTTATGACATGACCGTGTCTTTTTGACACGATCGTGCCTATTCTGAAGCAGGCACCCATAACCATCACGGGCAAGCCGTGCCATTCGACATGACCGTGCCTCACGAGAGGTGAGCTGCTAGTGCCTACCATGGGCAGGCTGTGCCATTTTGGCAAGACCGTGCCTCCCTCCATGCCTCCCTTTATCTCTTTTCTCTCATTTACCCTAACCCAATTCTTCTACTTGGTTTTTCTTGTCTATTTTTTTTTTTGCAGGATTCAAAGATGAGAAGGAGTGTGATTATCAAATGGAGGGGTGACTTTAGCGGTGAAATAACTTATACACTTGACACATGTCACTTGGTAACCTCCCTAACTTCATGTTTTTCCCACATCCTTCGTAATATATTTTCTTTTCATTAGGACAATGAAAGAATTAAGTCTGGGGGCATGTATATATGTTGTGTTGTCGGTCAATTTTTGTCATATTTTTTTTTGCATAATAAATTTGTTCTAGTTGCATCATATATCATATCATTATTTGTTTGTTCCTCATAGCAAGATACTTTCATGCTTGTTTTAGATATTTATGTTATTGTGATAAAGTATGCTAGTATTTTTAGTGATCTATCTTTTCGTATCCGTAGATAGTATGAAGTGAGCTATATTTTTATTGGAAGAGTTTGAGTGCAGGCCTAATTTAAGGATCTATTCACACTATGCTTGACTTTGATGGTAGATACTTTCGAAAATAGTTATGATTCATAGAACTAGACCGGTATGCTTGTTTTCTTTTGTGACTTCTCAATTACACTTTGGTTATCGGATAACCTTGGTTCATGTCAACTCATTGGAAAAAATCAGTATCCCAAAAAAAAAGAGAAAGAGAAAAAGATTGAGTTGAAAAAGAAAATATGCATATTGAAAAAATATAAGGAGAATAAAGAATAAAAAAATAGTTGTCATGAGTGGAAACTAACAAGTTACCCCTTTGACACCGAATTAGGTTACTGGGAAAATAACTATTATATTTCTCTTGATACCGAGTATTACTTTGAGACCTTGTGTTGTTTGAGAGGGATGAACTTTGTGAGTAGCAGGTAAGTGTCTATCGCCGGAAGCATGAGGAACACGGTTATTTAAAAATTTGACTAGGCTTAGAGATTGACACTTAAAAAGGTTAAGCCACTCATCGCACTGAGCACGGAGAACTTCTACTTAGGCTAATACTAAAACAATTTTTGTATTATACTCATTAATGAAACTATACGATAGGATTAGATTGATTCACTAGAAATTATGATGCATCATTTATACATTGATGTGCGTAGATTATATATATTTTTATTCATCGTTTAATGCACATCTAGATATATTTTTATGCATCATTTGATGCAGATCTAGATTTACACTTATTGCACCCTATTTCATTATTATGGCATACTTCTACTCTTTTAGTTCAGAGAACTACTCTTTGCATATTTTCATTGACAAGACGTGATTTGGAGCAAAATACAGACTTTGGAGCAGCTTTGGAGAAACACCTAGAAAACATGGTCGTGCCTCTTCAAGGCACGATCATTCCTTCAACTGCCAAAAGACCATGATCGTGTCGTGCCTCTTCAAGGTACGGTCATTCCTTCAACTGGCAAAAGACCATGATCATGTCATGCCTTGAGGCACAGTCGTGTTGTGTCCACAGGAGGAATCCAAGGGCAGGCCATGCCCAAAGGCATGGTCGTGTCGTGCCATCATAAGAAGCTTATGGCACAGCCGTGCCTCACAAGCACGGTTGTGTCCCACTCCAGTGCAAGCTTCACATGGTCGTGTCGCATGAGTCACACGTCCATGTCGCGTGAGTCACACATTCGTGTCAGATTCTGGACAGCCTGCAGACACGGTCATGTCAGATTCTTGGTAGCCTGAAGAATAAAAGTAAAACGATCATAACTTTGCGCTCGATCGGAGTTTTTGGTTGAATAAACTTCCAGAATGTAGATAATCTCAAGATATACAATTTACTTCAGAGTACAATAGAATAATCTACCATATAGATGTGCTAAAAGGCACAACCATGTCTCACATCCAAAACAATCCCACACTAAGGCCATGTCTCTTAGGAATGGTCGTGTCGGATTTTGGGAAGCCTATAGACCAAAAGTAAAATGGCTACAACTTGGCGCTTGATTATATTTTTTGGCTGATTCAACTTCTAGAATGTAGATAACATCAACATCTACAACTTGTATTTAGATCCCAATCCGAGATTAAGTGGTTTAAGGTATGAAAAATTGAGTTTTGTGAAGCCTAACAAAGGGGGTAGATCTAGAAATTCTGGGAGAGTATAAAAGGGTCAAGAAAACACTTACTAGAGAATCTTTGGTTTGGCGTTCAGCCCCTCACCTTGGGGAAGGATTCTCCCCGTAGGGGGAAACCCTAGATCTTCCATCTCCTCCTCCTCGACGATTAGTCCACCTCCGGAGCAAGGAGACATCCCGAAGACACCATCTTCATCT
>JBBUKS010476879.1:0-17165 GCA_038050645.1 Hedychium gardnerianum
AAGAAGAAGTGGATGGAGGAGCAAGTCAAGAGATCCGAGGCCAATGATAAGGTAATCAAAATTTTGGTTAATTTATTACCTAACAATCTCTTGTGTATGATATAAAAATATCAAGATGCCAAGGAGCTATGGGGCAAATTGGCCAAGCTCCATGAATATCCATCCTCAATGGAAAGCCCAAAAAAAAGCAAAGAGGGAAACTCTTTGTTTCAAGTACATGAGGATTTGGAGGTTGAGAGACATTCAACATTCAATGAGGAAATTGAAGAAGTATCCACCTCAAGGATTGAGGGGGAGAGCTCATTGATACCGGATCGAGAAAAAGTCTCTACCTCCGAATCAAATGAAGAAGTGTGTGCCACCTTCACAAGTCAAGAGAGTCAAAGTCATGAAGGTATATCTATTTCAATTAATAAAAATAAAGACTATATTGTATTCTTTGAGTGTAGGGAGAAGAGACATTATAAGAGCAAGTGTTCTAAATTAGTCAAGAAGAAGGTTAAAGTAACACCCAAAGTGAAGGAGAAGCCTAAGGAAGTCGACCCTATGATACGAAAGGGCAAAGAACACATTGTATGCTTTTCTTGCAATCAAAAGGGACATTATCGAAACCAGTGTTAAAGGGAGAGGAATCCAACCAAGAACAAAGGAGGAAGCTCAAGTTAAGGGAGAACTTCCAAGATTAAAACCAAGATACCATTAGTTAATGATAAGCCTTCATTTCACGATAGAAAGCATGCTAGAAATAATTTTTATGATTTTAATGCTTTTTATCATGAAAATATGAAACATGATAATTCTAAGGGTAATTATAAGTCACATCATGCTAGAAATAAATTTTATCATTTTGATGCTAATCACCATGAAAATAGAACGTCTTATGAACATGGTGAAAAGTCAAGGATGTTTAATGGTAATACTTCATTTCATGATAAAAAGCATGCTAGAGATAAATATTATCATTTTAGTGCTATGTATTATGAAAATAGAAAGCATGAAAATCTTAAGAAAATTTACAAGTCCTTTCATGCTAGAACAACTCTACCTAAGGATAGGAAGGTAGAAAATAGTTTAGGGAAGAAATCTAAGAAAATTAGATATGTGCCTAAAAAGAAGAATGTCCAAGGCAATAATTGAAAATCAAAGTTTAAGGATTTAAGGAAAGAAAATCATGTCTTGAAGTCAAGACTTGAAAAAGTAGAGAAGACTCTAGAGAAAATGACAAATAATGTCAAAGGGTCTATGAAACAAAACCTAGATTTAGGAAAACAAGGGTCATCAATGGTCAAGAGAGGATTGGGATACAAACTAAAGTACAAGGAAAAGGTGTCCCCATACCATAGAGTTTCATATAGATATGAAACTAATTCTAAGTCTAAGAGTTGAGTCAAGGTTACAAGGAAAATTATCCCTAGAGTTGATCTTGAAGAGACTAGTATGACTAAGGCTTCTAAGAAGCCTAGGAAAGTCATTAAGAAGGTTTCTAGAAAAGTTATCCCTGGTGAGTATCTAAAACACCTAAGGAGCACCAATAGACTTTGAGTTCCTAAGAGTATGTTCTCTACACCTTATATGAGTTTAGAGTGTGTCAACTCTAATTGGAAGGGTAGTTAAACCAACCACGGTGAAGTTGACACTCTAGAAAATTTTCAAGGTATTGTTATACCTTAAAAATGAGAAGTTAACTTTTACTCTTTAAGAGTAAAATGCGCCAATAAAATTTGAGATTTTTGAGATTAATTAAATTGGCACAAATATGATAGAATTCAAAGAAATGTCAAGTTAGGACTTTGACATTTTCTAGGGAGATGAGGGAAACTTAGGTAAAATTTTGACTTAGCGATTAATTATTGAAACTTAGATGGGGAATCTAGGTATTTTTCTTTGTGCTATAATTGTCATGTTTGTGTGCCCTATCATATGTCATGACATCATGGTTATTCATGCATTTTGACATGATAAAATAGTGTTAGTTTTTGATACATGTCATGTCACACATGCATCATGTAAAATATGATAAATTTTCTTTTGAAAATATGCATTTAATGTATGCCATGATCATTTACATGCATAAATTTTAATTCTTTATCACTAAGAACAAATATAACATTAGTTGATATCCTAGGTAGGATAATCAAGTTTTAAAATGCTTAGTTTAAAATGCATGATCCCTTAGTTTAGGAAAAACCCAATTTACATCTCACATAAACCATAGGGATACTTGTATGTGTATTGAGGCACATTAGATACAAGTGAGATGTTAGGAGGATGAACAAAACTCAAGATATTGATTTAATGCATCTATTTGTGTCTTAGTTTCATCAAAACAAATGATCATGTGAAGTCTAATTATGGGGAAAGCATATGTACAAGTCATGTGCATTTAGCCCAAAGATCATGGTTATAAATTATTTTCTAAAAACATTTTAAATCATTTTGGAAAACCTCGGTGAAGTCTATCTTTTGATAGAAAACACCATTGACTAGTTAGATACAAAATAGAGTAAAACATTGAAGTTTTCAATGGTTTTCAATTTTATATCAATCTTTGAAAAAGGAGGTTATTTTCATAGAAAATTATTTTTTCCCTAATAGTTTATAATAAAAATAATGTCTACGTGAACTTTCACATTTTTTATAATTTTGTAGAATTATTTATGGGTTTCTGAAATTGAATCTAAAATTGATTTGAAAAATCAAAAATTCCAATCAATTCAGCACTATTGCCAATCGATTGGGACATGGCGTAATTGATTGGAATCCAACTTCAATCGATTAGCACTAGCTGGAATCGATTGGTATCTGAAACGAATCGAATTTTGGCTGAAATGGTCTGATTTCAGTCCATTAAGCCATGCTTAGGTCATTAACTATTCATAACCCTATAAAATACTTTGATAAGTACGTAAGGGTAATTTTCTTGATGAAAATAAGAAAGGAATGGTTAAAAGAGACTAACTTAGAGTTAAGGGGGAGTTTTAGATTCAAGATTGAATCTTTAACCTCAAGACTTCAATTTTGGGATTTTCTAAAGGTTTAGGAATTCCAAATCATTGTTAGTGCAATAATAGAAGTTTGGAGCATGCTTTGAGGGGGAGGTCTTGCTTAAAGGCATAGTTTTTTTTTAAAAGAAATACTTAAGATTGAGTTTTGAAGACAATTGAAGATTCAGAATCTTCATTGTGATAGGATGAGGAGACATGGGGGTTGAGAACATTCATTGTGAAACAATGAAAGATATGAGACTTTCATTGGAGGAGTAAATATTTAGGAGAGATTTTTTAAGAGGAGAAGAGACTCTTGGGAGGAGTTTTTGATGTGTGTCAAAGGGGGAGAAAAATGTAGGGTTTAAGCTAGGAAACCCTTATTTATGCTTTGGCATTGTATGAAGAAGGGAGTTGGGCTAATATGTGTTAGCCTAACTTAAACATATTGTCAAACATCAAAAAAGAGGAGATTGTTAGTGCAATCATCCTCAGGTCAAGGTTGACCAATTTGATTAAGCTCGGGGTGACTTAAGCTTTGGTTTCGATGTTTGGACAATATGTGAGAAAGAAGTCAAGTAGGTTAAGGTTGATCGGAGACTTGATTGTGAAAGTCTTAACTGGAGGTTAGGCAAATGGAAAGACCTAGCGGGGCTAGGTAGTGGAAACTCTTAGTTGGGAACTAAGCAATGCAAGTCCTTGCGGGGCTAGGCATTTGAAGTCCTAGTGGGACTAGGCAAACCTAGTTGGAAACTAGATTAAGTCCAAGGTGGATCAGCTGGGAGCTAAAAACTTGGTACAAGAGAGAAGTCCTAGTGGGACTAGGCAAACCCAGTTTGAAACTAGGTTAAGTCCAAGATGGGTTACTTGGGAGCGGCACAAGAGAGACGCCCTATTGGGACTAGGCAACAGAGTTGGGAACTAGGTTAAGTCTAAGGTGGGTCAGCTAAGAGCTAAACACTTGGTGTAAGTGAGAAAGTCCTAGTTGGGAACTAGACAATGGAAGTCCTAGCAGGGCTAGGCAATGGAAAGTCCAAGTTGGTCAAAGGTTGACTGGACACTTGGTGAAAAAGCCCTGGCAGGTCAAGGTTGACCGAGTGCAAGGCAACGAGAAGTCCCAACGAGTCACGGATGACTTTGGGATTGGGAAAAAGAATCCTAAACTCAGATTAGGAGTTTAGGGTTTAGTAATCGATTGGCTCAAGACAATTGATTAGGGTAATTGATTGAAGCTGTTCTCGCGAGAATAGAAGAAGCCATAATCAATTGGGCAATCAATTAAGGGCTCACCAATCGATTAAGGTGTGTTCTAATCGATTGGGAGAAGCCAAAATCATGAGTGCACAATAAGGCTCGGAATCGATTGGTTAATCGATTCAGCTTGGTCTTAATCGACTAAGCTCAATTCTAATTGATTAAGAGGCTGTTTGTTGTGAGAGCACAATAGGTTCTGTAATCGATTGGTCAATTGATTAAGGCCTGGCCAATCGATTAGGTGATCGATTAGGGCTATTTTTATGAGAGAGTAAAAAGTATGGGAATCGATTGGGTAATCAATTAAGCAGCTTTTTCTCTCACGAATAGTAGCTTTTGAATTGATTGGGTAATCAATTAAGAAGTTGATAATCGATTGGTATGACTCACCAATCGATTAGGCATTCAAAATAGAGCTGTTCTGTAGGTTAAATGGTCAATTTATGGTGTGGCAATTGATTGATAAGTAAGGTCAATCAATTATCAGGCGGAAATCAACACGAGCAGCGTGCATAAAAAGGGAGCTTAATCTAGGGTTTTTGCTATCGCTTCTTGGGTGTTTAGAGAAGAGGTGCTATTGCATTTCCTACCACCAAGAAGCAATCTAAAGCAACAAGAAAGAGCTCAAAGCAAAGATTCATGTAAGCTTGTTTGTTTTCATTATATTTCTTTCATTTTTTTATTGTATTTCTCATGTTCGAGATTGTACGAGGTTTCTCCACCTTCTGGAAGGAGGTTTTCATAGTGAAGCTTTGAGAGAAAGCCGAATCTTTGGATTAGTCACCTCAAAGAGGTGGATACTAAGTTAAAACCCTAGGTGTTAGCATTACTTCGAAATTTTCACTACAACAACAACTCAAAGAAGCGATCAGAGCTAATATTCCCTTCTAGCTCTCTACATGTCCTAACAAACTCAACTACTTTTTAGGATTACAAGTCAAACAAACTAAGGAAGGAATTTATGTGTATCAAACCAAATATGCTAAAAATCTAGTCAAAAGATTTGGAATGGAAAACTGTAAAAACCTAGCAACCCCAATGGCCTAAAACATAAAATTAGATAATAATCCTAGTGGAAAAAGTATAGATGCAAAGTACTATAGAAGTGCAATAGGTGGACTGTATACTTCACTGCTAGTCGACCTGATATTCTCTTTTTAGTAGGTATGTGTGCAAGATTTTAATCTTGTGCTAAAGAGTGACATCTAGCAACAGTTAAAAGAATTTTAAGGTACATAAAAGGGACTCAAAATATTGGACTATGGTATCCAAGAATAAAAGATTTTAACTTAGTAAGGTTTATAGAGACTATGCCGCATTCAAGTTACATAGAAAAAACACTAGTGAGGGTTGTCAATTTCTAGGACAATCCTTAATTAGTTGGAGTAGTAGAAAACAACATTGTATAACTCTATCTACTTTTGAAGTTGAATATGTTGCTATGGGTGGATTTGTATCTCAATTGTTATGGATGATGAATACACTTAAAGATTATTGACTTGATTACAAAAGGTCCAAGTTCTGATAGATAATATTAGTTTTATTAATCTAATAAAAAATCTGGTATGTCACTCCAGAACTAAACATATTGAAGTCAAACATCATTTTGTTAGAGAACACATATCAAATAGCGACATTGAACTCAAATATGTTGAATCAAAATCTAACATATGAGATATATTCACAAAACCCCTAGTATAAGCCGAATTTAGTACACTCTGAAGAAGACTTGGGTTATGCAATATAGACTAATTGCATTATTTTGACTATGCTTAGATTGCAATTTACTTCTTTATCTCAATAGTTTGCATATCTTTCAGTTACTTTATTTCAATGTAAATTATTTAATTTATTATTTTCTCTTCATATTTAACCCATTTTTGATATATGAAAAAGGGGGAGAGTAAAGAAGAAAAAGGGTTACATTTTGGAAACTTGAAAATGTTTTCAATTTAAATATTTTTTCAAAAATTATAACTTCCAAAATTATTCCTGATTAAGGGGAATTTATAATTAAGGGGGATTTAAATTTTAATATATTCATGAATGATTGCACTAATATTTATTTCTTTATCGTACAATGAATATACAACTCTTGTTAATTTTTGATTATTTTTTCTAACTTTAACTTAGTTTTCATACTATCAAAAAGGGGGAGATTGTTGCTGCTGGGAGCACAACATTTAACCTAAGGTTTTGATGTAAGACTAAGGTTAAAGTTAAGTTTGGTGAAATCTAATGAATTAGTGTCAAGTGTGCGGTGCATGTAACTTGATCAGTGAAAAGTCCTAGTGAGTGAAGCTATAAAGTCTTGATTGGGAACTAGGTAGTAAAATTCCTAGATGAGTGCTAGGTGAATAAAAAGTCCTAGTGAGTAAAGCTAGGCAGCTGAAGTCTTGGTTGGTAACTTAGCAAGGAAATTCCTAG
Source organism: Hedychium gardnerianum (assembly GCA_038050645.1). NCBI lineage: Eukaryota > Viridiplantae > Streptophyta > Magnoliopsida > Zingiberales > Zingiberaceae > Hedychium > Hedychium gardnerianum. Next base: position 6,666 of record JBBUKS010476879.1, read on the forward strand.
CTGGGAGCTAGGTGGATCAAGTACAAGTAGGTTTGAGGTATGATAACTTGGCAAGACAAGTCCAAGTAGGTCAGATGTCTGATAACTTGGCAAGACAAGTCCAAGTGTGTAGAATCAGTTGAGAGTTAATTTCTTGGCAAGACAAGTAAATGTGTGTAGAATCAACTGGGAGCATATTGTTTGGCAAGACAAGTCCAAGTGTGTAGAATCAGCTAGGAGATGATTGTTTAGTAAAATAAGTCCAAGCAAAATTAGTTGGGAGTTGATTCCTTGGCCACCCAAACTAGATGGGTCAAAATCTAGTAAGGTAAAGTGCAAGTAACTTTATATCATATATCCTATTTATTACGTGTAACAACTGTAGGAAAGCTGTTCGACGGTTCCAAACGACCAAAGGGAGTTTGGGGCGACTTGTTGGTGATAACTCTTAGCGAGTGAAGATAGAGGGTTCAGACAACCATAGTTGGGTTAGGGCGACCAAGGGTGTACGGGTGACCAGGCAGGCTTTTAGGCGACCAGGAAGATGAGGTTATCAACAACTCGAGCGAGTCGGGTCAAGATCAGATTTGACCACTCTATAGGTGACTGGGGAGCCCCCAATCGACTGAGTAGCATCGTTACTATTATCTACCAGATAGAAGTTTTGGCCACGTTATCATGAAGACAGGCGACCGGGGAGCCCCTAGTCGATCGAGAAGACACTATATAAGGGCTTTGAGGTAGAGCTATAAGAATCAACCCATTCCATCTCATTTCAGTCTTCTGTGCTCATGCTCTAGTGCTTTCTCATTCTTTGTGTCGTGACACGCTGCAACGTGCACTTCATTTTCAATCGGCAACACCTAGAGTAATATTTTTATTTCTATTTGTGTTGCCTTACATATTTAATTACGTTTAATTTTTAGATTTTTTTCTATAAGGCTTCTCCACCTAAGAGAAATTTAAAATAAGAATCATATTTTTTTAACTACTGTGTGTGTCTACATTACTATTTTGGTTGGTCAATTACTTGCATGCTTAATTATAGTTAAATTCTGTGCATGCTTATATTGATCTATCTTTACTTGTTATAATCAATTCATAAGTTATATTTATTTTTACTGTGCACTTTGATTGATTCATTTGCTTAAGTTATTCTACTTAAATATTTGCTCATAAAATTCATAATGCTATTCACCCCCATCTAGCATCGAGTTTGATACTACGCTATTTGCTCGATTATTTCTATAAATTAATTTAGTGCATTATGATAAAAAAAATATGTTAAGAAAAAAATAATTTATTAGAGGAACATTATGGATGAATTCTTTATGGTTTATATCATGTCTCATTAGGAAAAAAAATTATTGCATACTCTTATTTACCTTTATTGCTTAATCATATCCTTCATGTTTGCTTGTTTTTTCATACTCTTGTTGTTTATCAAATCGTTGTACCTTATAAAAATGTATTAAAGACATTTACAATATATAATTGGAAATTTAGAGATATCATTTAAGAATTTAAGATAATTCCTTGAAAGAGAACTCAAACCCTCATGAGAATTTAAAGTGAATAAATAATATAAATGATATTGTTACTTAAAATTGAATAATACGAGAGAGAGCTATGACTTAGTGCTCATAAGAAGTATGCAACTTCTTTAGTAAATGAATAAAGAATGGGTGTAACCTTTATTTCATGGAACTTTGGTTCTAAAGATATGAGATTATTTATGTTAGATGAGTAATTAAAATAACTATATAAATATAAAGCATTTGCTTCCCGCTTTAAACATGACTTTCGAGTCTTTCTGCGTGTTCATGGGCTTCGGCTAAATTAAGATGAATTATCCTCATGATGTGAATTATGGGTCGTTCACCCTATTCTTATGTAAGGTACCTCACGAGATGGATTGTAGGTCGTTCATCCTATTTTTATGTGAGACACTTTTAAATGGATTGCAAGTCGTTCACCCTATATATGTATGTATATGTGCACACACATAATGTAGTTCATATTAGATGGATTCTAGATTGTTCATTCCATGTATATACGATACTTCTCTTTTGAATGGATTGTGGGTTTTTCACCGTATCTATGTATGTATAGGTGCATACATACGATGCATTTTGCTATGAGTGGATTGTGGGTTGTTCACTCTCCTATATGATGCACCCTTCTCGGGTTGTTTGCAGGTCGTTCACCTTGATATATTCATTTATACATTATGTGTTCATATTAAGTGGAATGTATGTTGTTCACCTTTACTTATACGACACATCCTTGATGAGTAATGTTGCGCAAGATAGGGGCAACACCTCTCAACCTCTCACGCGAAAGAAGAGGAAGAGAGAAAGAGATCACGTAGAGCAATGAGATAAAGACACACGAGAAAGAACAAACACGAAGAAGAGGAAGAAGAGGAAAGAAGAAGAATAAGAAGGGAGAAGAATTATCATGGTTCGGCGGTGTGCCTACTCCACAAAAATGACCGAAGCTTTATTAGAATTGTCTCTACATCTAATGCCTTCATACAATAGGCTTACAATGATCCCTATAAATAGTACCCAAACCTTACCATGTCATAACAGATTCAAAAAAAAAATAATAGAATTCTGTTACGGAAAAATCGTAACAGAATTCTGTTACAAAAAAATCATAATAGAATTTTTCTTCCATTTCCAGGCACGGTCATGCCAATCTCCTTCTTTTCATCTATGACGTCCCTCACATTGACCTTCACTCAGATATGAGTCACTCATCAATAATCTCCACCTTGGCGAATATTCACCTCTTCGAAGAACATGAGCATCTGAGTAAAACTCCACCTGGATCTCTGGGTTTGGGCTTTCTTCCTCTAGCATCTCAAGACATGGATCAAGCTCAAGCAATGCTTGAAATTTTCTGCGATCATTGGCTTTGTTGTCAACATGTTTGCAACATTATCTGTAGTGTGAACCTTCTCAAGTTAAATTTTCCCGAAAGCAATCAGTTCCCTGATCTTGTGAAATCTCACATCAATATGTTTGGTTCTCGCATGATACACTTGATTCTTTTCCAAATAGATAGCACTTTGACTATCGCATAACAACTTAACTCCACCTTGCTGAACTGATTCAAAAAAAATAATAGAATTCTGTTATGAAAAAATCGTAACAAAATTCTGTTATAGAAAAATCATAATAGAATTTTTCTACCATTTCCAGGCATGGTCATGCCATTCTCCTTCTTTTCATCTGTGACGTCCCTCACATTGACCTTCACTCAGATATGAGTCACTCATCAATAATCTCCACCTTGGTGAATATTCACCTCTTTGAAGAACACGAGCATCTGAGCAAAACTCCACCTGGATCTCTAGGTTTGGGCTTTCTTCCTCTAGCATCTCGATACATGGATCAAGCTCAAGCAATGCTTGAAATTTTCTGCGGTCATTGGTTTTGTTGTCAACATGTTTGCAGATTATCTGTAGTGTGAACCTTCTCAAGTTAAATTTCTCTAGAAGCAATCAGTTCTCTGATCTTGTGAAACCTCACATCAATATGTTTGGTTCTCGCATGATATATTATCATGCTTTTTACTCCATATTATTTGGAAATCTGCTCTCCTTGTGTTTTCATCTACATGATGCATTTCGGAGAAAAATGGAAGTTTTATAGAGTGCAAAGAAGAATAACAGAGCAGAAAACATAGCAGGAAGCAAAAAAGTCATGAAAAACCCTGGCCATGCCTCCCAAGCACAGCCAGAGTTCAGGCTGTGTCCCCCAAGCATGATTAGAGTCAAGGAGTGACTCTAGTGCAGTACAAGCTCAAGGCACAGTCGTGTCTCTCAGGCACGGTCATGTCTCTCAGACACGGTCATGTGACACCTATGAAGAAAGCCAAGGTATGACCATATCTCACAAACACGACCGTGTGACTAGTCTATCCAGACTTAAGGCACGGTCGTGTCTCACTGGCAACTCTTCCTCAAACTTGGGTTGTATCTCTCAAACACGGTCGTGCCTCCACCCTTTAGTGTCTCAAGCTCAGGTCGTGTCTTAGAGACTCGGCCATGTGCCAAGTGTGTCCTGGGTCGTGCCTCATATGTATAAAAGGGGGGTTTTGCCCCTTTCTCAAGGGGGGTGGTTCTTCCCTTCTTGGGAGAACCCTAGGTCCTTCACACTTCATCTTCCAGAGATTTCTCCGACGATTCGAGGTGGATTTCGCTGATCCATCATCATCTAAGGAAGGAAAGGACTCCAAAAGACCAAGACAACTACCGGCTAAGCATTCTTTCCCTCTCTCTTCTAGATTAGGGCTTGAATGTTTATCTTCATGTCTTTGTGTTTTCTTTCCCTTTCTATGGAGTAGATCTCATATATTCTAGGGGTTAGAGAGTAACTATGATGTGATTGATGATATATGAACTATGGATATGCCAATTTTCCATTTCTATGAGATGTTATCTCTTATACTATGTGTGTTGTGCATTAAGCATGTTTGACGAAATATGTATGTAATGATGCATGTAGATCTAGGGTTTTGCTTTTATGTTAGGGTTGCTACTAGACTGGATAATTGGGAGATCCTTAGTGACTAAGGATTCTCATTCAACTGAATATTTGTGCCCGTAGTGACAAAGGGCACTGATACATATTCCACTTTCTAGAGTTAAAAGACATTGACATAGGAATTTACCCTAGATCATAAGAGTAATGTTGAGAATTAGGAGATGATTATGTTATATGGACTTTATCTAATATCATAGTGAAACTAAAGACCTAGAATAACTCCCCAAACCAATCTTCACTTTCCTCTCACTTGGACCTAGACCTCACAACTCTCTCTCTCTCTTTCTCTTAAGCACTCTCTCACACTTTCTCTCTTAAGTTCACAAGTCCACACTTCGATTAGTCTAGCTATCTTCCTTCACCAAATCACTAGTGCCTTAATCCACAATTCATATGGGATTGATATCTTTTTACTACTTGATGACATTACCGTGCATTGCGGTGACGTAATAGATGACAAGAACCAAGGTTATCTAGTAACTAAAATATTGGGAGAAGGTCACCTATGGTTACCAAGGTACTAGTCCAACAAGATGAATCATGACTAAATTGTACTAAATAATTTTTTGGAAGCATAACATAAGTGAAGTGAAATATTTGAACTATCAAATAGGAAATTGGTGAAACATCATCAACTCAGCAAAACTTTCATGATCTTAATAAAAGATAAAGAGAACATGAATTACCAAAATTTTAAAGAGTACATTCACATGACATTATAAAGATTCTACTCAAAGGACAAGTCTATTTATGCATGCTTCAAGTTGACAACCAAAAAAATTAAAACTAACAAAACAAAATATGTTGAATGAAAACAACTACTAAACAAACAAACTATGACAAAGCATCACAAAAAGACACACTAAATAATACTAACAAAAATAAAACAAACTAACCTTGAAAGTGAGGTGCTCCTCCAATAAAATCTGATCAACGTGGAGGACGAGGAGGAAATTGAGGAAGTTGAGGCATGTCAAAATCGCTAGGAACTCGGGAGCAAAGGTTACGATGTCATTGATACAAATGATTGATCTGAGATGTTGTACTATCCTCTGCTCCCCTATGATCTTCTTCCCTTCCCCATTGTTGACGTTGTTCAAACATAAACTGCCTCACCTCACTCTGAAATTGCCTCTGATCTTTCTTATAGGCTACCTCTTCCTGCATCCTTCTTGCCTCAGCTTGAAAATGCAATTTAGCCTCATCATGTCCATCTCTGAAAATATCTTGAATGACCATCTAAACCACTACTCCAGTGTGCCTATTGTTATTCCATATTCTGCCTTATAGAAATCTGTTCTGCATGGATATTATCAAGGCTAGAACGAAAGTCAAAAAAATCATATGTAGAGGGTCCTGTAGAATGCTCATAGTGAGAAAAAGAAGGGACAGTCAATTCTGTGTTTAAGGTGGGTGACTCATCCCTGAATATCATTGGTTCTTCTCTTTCTATAGGTGATCTCTCTTTATCAGGGGTCGACCACTGGTGCATGGGGCATTTCAGAAGGGAGCAATTGTGGCTCACTAGATGGAGGAACTAGTGGGACTCGTTCCAACCTCCAATTATCTGGGTTGATGATAGTGGTGTAATTGGTATTTGATAATTTAAAGGGTGCGCGACCTTTCATTATAAAAGAAAATGAATCACCCTCGCGAACAAACATCCTAGAAGATAGGCACACACCCTATGTCAATACTTGAATTTTCCTTTACACTCTCAAACTCACTCATATCGTACTTGAGGATTTCAACAATGTGAGTGATCAACCCACCAATCATTATTGTACCTAAAGGTTCTTTTCCAACCTTAACAAGATGCCTAACAAAATGAGAGACAAAATCAATGCTCTTATCATTCATCATACACCATAGGCATACCTCTTCCAAAAATGATATTTGCTATTATCCTAGGGAGGTAGTAGAGTACTAGATTTTGGAGTTAGGAAGCTTTTACCCTTGAAGGTTCATACTCTCTTGCTCCCATCAATTCCCACCAAAATGTAGAGGCTTTAACATTCTTTGGTATCCTTCTCTCACCCCCAGTAGGAAGTCCGAAGCAATAATTGAATATTTTTTTAATATGACTCATAATCATCATTAAACATCAAAAAAGTGATTTTTCCCTCCTCGGTGTGATCCCCAGTCAAAATTTTGGCTTCCAATGAACTAAGGAACTCAAGGGTAATCCTTGCATAAGTGGGATAACGAATACTCATTAACTCGTCCCAACTTGTGTAGGGATCTTTTGCGAAAAATAATAAATAAACACAATGAAAAGTTTGGATCCCTCCAGAGATCCAAGTGAATGCAGAATACTCATTTTGATTGGATTATTACCTTTGTTACGTGAACGGTACAATCTCGGCATCAACTTTGCTTTGGCAGATCTCAACACGATTAGAATGACCGCGCCTCTTTGGTATCAACATGAACACACCCTTCATTCATCGCACAAACTAAGATTCGGAGAAACACCAACTTCATCATGCTAGCAATGAACCTCTCTAGATGGTGGTCGGTCAAGACAAGAAGAAGAAGACCAAGAATAAGAAGAACAATCTCAAGAGAAATTTCAAAAATTGCATTGCCTATGGTTTTTATTCATTCAATGAATACCAAAGATTTTGCCTTTTGGACTTCCTTCATTAATGCTTCATTAACCTCCATTAATCTCCATTAATAGAGTGGAGTTTAATCTTTTGGTCTTCTTTCTTTAATGCTCCATTAATCTCCATTAATGGAGTGGATTTTAGCATATTGAATTAACCATTAACCTAATAAGCCAATCCGGATCTTTAGATCAACCCATTAACCCAATAAGCCTAATTCGGATCTATTTGGAGTAATCCATTAATCGTAATGTCCATAGTATTTTAGTCAAACTAAAATAAACTTATCTCCAAATCAATATGTTCTCTATGTGTGTGACCCAATAAGTTCTCGTAATGTTGGCAATGTCTTTAAAACTATTTTAGATACATAGGCAATGAGTGACATCTAGCAATGCATCATTGCTACCCAAGTAATGAGAATGTCGAGATTCGACTTAATCTTTCTATGTCTATTATCTTATATAACTCAATCATTCTATCCTCGATATCTAGATTGATCCATGAAATATAGACCGTGTCATCCCCTTATCAATCTTTGTGTTTCTTGATCTTTAAGTAGACTCACTCAATCAAATGAGTTCAATATCTCATATTGACTTATTTGAGCATGGTCATGCATTCTTGTGTCCAACTTAATCAAGGGGCATACATATATCACTTCCATCATATGAAAGAGATAGATCACATCTACATCACTCATATCCCTCTACATAACTTATTGCATACCCAGTGATCGACTTTATAGTCCACCTTGTTGCATGTGACATTTGTTGATACCAAAATACACAACTCCTTATGTAGGGAATCGTAGTGACTTCAGGTCTAAGGACTATTTACACTAATAGTCACTATGAGAATGTTTATGACACTCATATAATGATCCATGAAACATTCTCATGGCGGGTCAATTCAGTACATATTCTCTAATATATACTCATGTGTCAACTTGATATCTTATATCCATGACTTGTGAGATTAAGTCATCAATTGACCTACATGCTAGTCTCGATGCATTAGTACTGCCCTTGCATACTAATGCTCGACTAGGAATAGTTAAGAATAGTGTTCTATATATATCTACAGCCTCCCACTATCAATTCAACCAATTGATATGTTGTAGACTAGAACCTACTACTCTAGAACATTATTATACTTATTCATTTAGCGTTGATATGAAGTAAATATAATAACCATAAACTTTACCTTTTATTAATAAAATATGATATGAAAGTTTCCTTGTCAATCATCTCATAATTGACTCTTAGGGATAATACTAAAACTACGCCCTAGGCACAGGCGTCCCTCAGCCCTAGGAGAAACTCAAGACACGGTCGAGTGTTCCAGACACGGTCGAGTGTCCCAAACACGGTCGAGTGTCCCAGACACGGTTGTGTGTCCCAAACATGACCGTGTAACATTTTTGAAGAAAGCCAAGGCACGACCGTGTGTCTGAAACACATCCATGTATCTTAGACACGGCCATGTGTCTCAAACATGGTCATGTGTCATTCCTAGGAGAACTTCAGGCATGGCTATGTGCCACAGACATAACGGTGTCTAGCCAACATTACTTCCTCAACCCTGGGTCATGCCTCATAGGCACGGTCATGCCTCACAGGCACAAACATGCCTCCATTATACTCATCCTCAAGTGTAGGTCATGCCTCTTAGGCACGACTGTGTGCTAGAAAAACATGGGTCATGCCCCATGCCTATAAAAGGGTTTTTTTACCCCTTTCTCAAGGGAAGTTGTTCTTCCCTTTTAGGGAGAATACTAGGTCCATCACCACTCCATTTCTAGAGATTTCTCTAGTGATCCGAGGTAATTTTCTCTGATCTATCAATCATCCAAGCAAAGAGAGCACTCTTAAAGACCAAGACAATAATCGGCAAAGCATTCCTTCCCTCTTCACTTTAGATCGAGCTAAAATATTTATTTACTTGTCTTTGTATTTTCTCTCCTTGTTTATGAAGTAGATCTCTTGTATGATGTGATTGATGATGTATGAACTATGGATATGCTAAGTTCCTATTTCTATGAGATGTTACCTCTTATGCTATATATGTTGTGTCTTATACATTTTTGACGAAATATATATGTGAATGATGCATGTAGATCTAGGGTGTTTGCTACTAGACTAAATAATTAGGAGATCCTTAGTGACAAAGGATTCTCATTCAACCGAACATTTATGCCCTTAGTGACAAAGGACATCGACACGTATTCCACTTTCTAGAGTTAAAAGATCTTGACATATGAACTAACCCTAGTTCATAGGAGTAGTGTAGAGAATTAGGAAATGAACATGTTATAGGGACATTATCTAACATCATAGTGAAACTAAAAACCTAGAATCACTCCCTAAACAAACCTTCACAACTGACTTCCCTCTCTTTTGGACCTAGACCTCACAACCAACTCTCTCTCTTTTAAGCTCTTTCTCACTCTCTCTCTTTCTAGTTCACAAGCTTTCAATCTAGATTAGTCAAGCTACTAGCTTCATAAACTCACTAGTACATTAATAGACAATCCCTGTGGGATTAAGATCAAGCCTCGTAACAAGTTTTTGGCGTCATTGCCGGGGACTATTTGAGATTAAAATTAGTGACTAGTGATTTAGTTAGCCTAAACTATTTTTTCTTTTTGTTAATAAAATTTGCATTTTATTTACTTGTAAATAGTATTTTTTGTTCATACATAGATAATGCAAAATTATTGCAATTTCATTTTTACATACTACAAAATTCAAAAATATTTCATTTTTACTTCTTGCTTCCATACTCTATATTCATTCTTTCTTTCTCTTCACACCAAATCTTCATAATAGTACACAAGCCTTTAAAAGACTATGCAATCCTAAAATCTGCAAGAAAATTGATTCCCATTGTTCCCCCACAAATTCAGGCTCACAATTTTATGTTAAATTCGACATTTATTTCTAAAATTCAAGAGGTTCACTTTAGTGGGTCAGAAGCTGAAGATCCTAGTCTATATCTCATAAAATTCTTCAGATATTGTAGTATATTGAAATATAAAGGGGTTTTCGCAAATGCTATTTGCTATTGGCTTTTCCTTTCATCCTCAAAGACATAGCCAAAACTTGGTTGAACACTCGGCCACCTAAAAGTATCACCAGTTTGGGAAGAAATAAAGTGAAATTCTTGAACAAGTATTTTCCACTAAGAAAGACAACTGAACCAAGGAATCAAATTTTGAACTTTGAGCAAGAAGATGAAGAGTCATTGTGCCAAGTATGAGACAGATACTTAACCCTACTCCAGCAATGTCCACATCATGGATTGGAAGAATGGTTGATCATGCACATATTCTATATTGGGTTGTCACCCTTGAA
>JBBUKS010476959.1:0-17160 GCA_038050645.1 Hedychium gardnerianum
CAGGAACTTGAGAATTATTTTACGACTTCTTTTGATTTTAATGAAGCAGATAGCGAAAATTTCGACATCCTAAAGTGATGGTCACAGAAGGCACAAAGCTTTCCCGTCTTTTCCGTGATTGCCAAAGAAATTTTAGCTTCCAGTGTCAACTGTTGCTGTGGAGTAGACGTTCAGTGCCGGCGACAATATATTAGATGAACGACGATCGACTTTATCTCCCGACTCATTGGAAGCCCAAACATTACTCGAGATTGGACTAGAGCAGAGACAATAATTCAAGGAATGCAACTTTCAGATGATGAAGTCGAAGATTTTGATACTGAAGGAACAAATACAATGAGAACAAAAATGGAAGTGAGTAGCAATATAACTTTTTAATGTAAAAGAACTACGTGAGCTTTGATTCCCGTATATCATAAGGGGATACGTAAGTAACTTAAATAAGTACAAGTTCTTTATTTAAATAAATTTTAATTTTTTTAATATAATAATCTTGAACCACGACGAATCGTAAATCGAATCGTGAACGGGCGATTCCGAACCGTGAATCATAATCGTCTTGGCCGATTAAAGTTAAGAGTCAACCCCCAAAGAACCGTCGAATCGACGATTCCGAACCGTTGAATTGGTGATTCCGAAATTGTCGATTTTGAAATTATCGAAACATCCATTCTGAACCGTAATTAAGGTGATCTTGTTAGTCCAATCCGGGTACATTTATTTTAAAGCTCGCGTCGAGAAGCTTCGAGATTACGCAACAGTTGTCGGCTCGGCCTTACCCTGTTCCCCGGTGCGCTTTCGATCGGCCATGGCGAGCGTCTCCCTCGAAGCCTTGCTCCTTTGGGTCGCTATTCTCGCCGGGTTCGCCCTCACCCGTCTACCATACGAGGAGCTTCCGGGAGGGGGAGGCGGCCAAGTCCCCTCGGTGCTCTTCCGGGGCCAACCCGCTGCCTTCTACACGCTCGTGCTCGCGCTCATCCTCTCCGCTTCTGCCGCCGCTGGCGCCGTCATGCACCGCCGTAACTTCGCCGGTTACGCTAAGCTTTGCCGCCGTACTGCGGTTGTGTCCGTGGTGGTAGGGTTGGGCGCCTTTCTGTGGGCTTCCTCGCGCTCTGCGCTGACCTTTTTGCAATTGGAAACGGCGACTACGGCCGTCGCTGACGGATGATTCTCATACTCCCGGCTATACCTACTTCTTGTAGGTATCGGCGGTGTCGTCACTGTTGTATTATACGCCCGCGCGCGCGCATGTTCTGTTTTGCATCCAGACTTTGCTGAAGTTCTCTGAGGAAGACGTTCTTTCTCTATAGTTTGGTTAAATTATGTATAGAAAGATGAACGAGTTCGTTTCGTTGCGTTAGGTTTCAATACCAGTGTATGCCTCGTGTTAGTGTACATCTTATCCTGAATATTTTCATCTTTTCAATCTGAATCAAGACCACCATGAATACTGTTGGTTCTTATTATTATTTTCTGGTGATTCACATATTATCTTGCAAATTTTGGTCGAGTTCTGTAGTTAGATGAGAAGATATTGTTTGGGTGCATATTAGTGTCATATTGGAATATCCCTGCTATTATCCTGCAAATACTGATAACTCGAGAGGGAAATGAATGGGGAAGAAGTTTTAGGAGAGACTGGAAGGAAGGAAAAGGGATGTAAATGTGGTGTACTTGGAATATATAAGAGAAGAAACAAGATGAGAAGAGTATGAAGTTAGTAAACTTCTTCCCAATTCCCACCTTGTTGCTTGATACTCTACACAAAAGCTGCTTTGCCTCATCGGTAGTAGTCTTTGTCCTTGACCTTTATTTCTCGGTAATATTTTTTATGATCTTTTGTTTTTCTTTGAGACTTCAACTTGTGTTTCAAAGGTCAGGGCAGTGATGCTCGATCATTTGAACATAGGGTCCAAAATAGAGTTTTCTAGCGTGGCAAATAGCAGTGCTTGGCCACCACCATCACTATCTCTGTGAGAACTTGCTGCTCTATTCTTCATCACACTTCCCTTGTCTTCCTCATTAGCCGATGGGGCTGTTAGGCCAGAGCGATGGCCAGTTTCCCTCTTGTTATTGGTGATTCGTAAAGGACCAATTTGAGAGGCATGAGTCTAGGATTGTGATATTTGTGTTCCCTTTGCTCGCCTAATATGTTGCTGAGGCGGAGGATCTTGTAGGATTTGCATTAGAGAAAGCTTCCATCTGTAGCACAAAGCTGAAGCATTTGAGGCAAAAATTGTGTCTTGGATTCCTATGCCACTTCCTTCACACTTTTGGTTGGAGTAAACTTGGGAATTCCTTATTTTGCAACTGCATTTCTGCCCCTTGTACGGAGAAGCACCCTCCCTCTTAAGTAAATAAACCTTTAATTTTTCTTCTCCATATACTCGAGAAGCAACTTTAAAGATTTGTCATGCTCAAGAGAATTAATTGTCTTTGAAAATTGACATATTGGTTGTAATAGTTTTCATTGGTTGTCACTTAGGGAAAATATCTAGTTTTTCTCCCTATAAGGTGTCCCTGATGAAAGAGATTTTGCTGATGTCGTGCATGGGCAGCAAGAGTAAGTGGCCTAGTTAGTTCTCTTGCAAGCTTCATGGCATTACCAATGCCTCAGGAGGCTCATGGATAGTGTCAATGTTGAAAAAAAAAAAATTCATGAGGTTGCAACAAGAAACAGTGTCGGTGATTCTGTTGAATAACTGCAGTAGGATCTCAAATGGTAGCACCCTTATTTAATCAAATCATAGAAGAGTAATTTGTTTAAATTGATTGGTGTTAGTGAAGTTCATACATTATTTTGGTGAGTACCTTCTAAGTTATTTGAGTCAGAAAATTAGATGTACAAGATGAGAATCTGGATTGAATTCACATGTTCTCTTGATCTTGAAAAGTTTACATTTACAAGATCTGAATCTTTAATATGTAATCTTGGGGAAGGAGAGAAAGCATTGGCATGTTTGTTAAATTTAACTACAATTTTCCAGATGTGAAAAAAGTAACAATATGTAGATAATTTGCTGCTATCTGGACATTATGCAGATAAAAAATGCAAATTTCTGAATTTCTTCTAGAGATGGTTGACAGATGATTGCTTATGCCTGTTTGATTTTTCAATCTTTGTCATTTCAATAGCAGAGTAGTTGGTTTTTTCCCCCTTTCTTGTTGGAAATCCATTTTTTTGTTGATAAGTTGACCAATTTGGCCATACTTAGCACCTCCAAACTTAATCTTTTATTGCTAACCTAGTTCTGTATGCTACAAATGATTATATCACAAATGTATGCTAGCTAAGGACTTCATTTACCATTTTGTGCAAAAGTTATGATGCCCTATCCCTCTTTCAATAATTGGGTGGAGCTCCAAGGTGTGTCACACAAGTTCTATTATTCGTGCTTTCGACTGATTATTGCTCTCACCATCATACTAGTTCACATATCTTGTTTCTATCTTCTTGACCAAATCTTTCTCTTCTGAGTTTTGTCTTCAATTCAGATGAAAATTGTGAGGTTTATGTGGATAACTAGAGGTTGAATCAACAATAAAGTATGGCACATTAACAAGTTTGCAGTATTTTTCTTTCTTGCATAGTTATTCATGGTTCATCAGATTTCCATACATTCTTATTCCTCTGCTCTTAGAAATTGCAGAACCTATTTACGTGTCTAAAGTTCCGATTTAATACAATTAAATTGTTTCAGTTTTATTACTAACATGCTTTACAATTTCTCCACTGGAAACTGCCCACTACTAAGGTGCTGGAGGTTTACTCTTATTTGAACTATTAATAATTACTATTCGTGCTCATTTCCTCGTCTGGAAGAGTCTGAGCTTTTGCAAATGCTCAATGGATACACAGGTATGTATTGTTGACCAGCTACTAATGCTGCCATATCTCCTTGTTCAGCAATATATTCTAGTCACTTGTAGATGTATAAAGAAAATGACGTAAACCAGCAGGTCAAATCTAAATGGAACATCAGCACTGAACTATCATGAGCTGTTCCTGAATGCTTGTTATTGCTTTTGATGTTTGATTAACTATGCATCTTATTATAGTTTCCTTAATAAAGATTCTTCTGAAGTTCTTTGGAAAGAAGCATTATCAACACTCTGATTTGCTTATAATCTAATGAATAATTAGCTCCAAGATGTTTCTTTCTTATTATGCTATTGTTTTCATGACTAAATTTAAATTGGTTAAATACTAAAGTTATTAAATACTTTGCGTGTTTTGACATCCGGTTTATCCTATATTTTAGAAACTCGAAACAAATATAACATCCACTTTTTTATCCATCTAGAGTTGAACAGAAGCGTGCCAACTCATCTAGCTTATGCACATCAGCTCCCTACTTATTTTTCATCTGCGAAATGTTCATCAAGGTCGAGGAATCACGAATCATGAAGGTGTTCATCAAGGAGGATGCAAATAGGCGAGAGGTTAGAGAGCAATGAACTGAGGTGGGTCAAAAGGAAAAAAGTTACTTAAACATCAATTACTCTGACACAGTATCCTAACCTTAGTAAGTGTATTTGTCCGATGAGTCTGATTGGGAGAGGACTGCACGTTTTGTGTGTGTGTGTGTTATGTTGAAGGTTGGAACCTCTACGGTACACTATGAATGCTAGTTCTGTTAGAAGATAGACAACCAAGCGTGTAAGCTAGGAATGCAGTCCTTTTGAGATCTTAAACAACTAATCGAGGCTGCAAGTGCTGACAATAGTAGTAAGCCCATGATCCTCCTAAACAAAAAGTATCATTTTTGCCTCTCTGTGTATATATATATTTTTAATGAGGAAGAGGATCTTGGGGAGCAATCTTTGGCTCTTGCTTGCACTAAGGTGTTTGGACGAAGCCCTTGGTTGTCATTGCGAACAAGAGTCTCTCAATGCTAGGCATGGCAGAGTTTTTGGGGTCATCTAGTTTAAGGCGCACCTGTACAGGATAAAGTATCTTGTTGATGGCAAAAGAGGGTTTTAAGAGGCAGGTGTGCAAGTGACCTGCATGGTGGGTGGTAGGTGGTGACGTAGGGGAGGCTAGTGTATGGGAAGGGCAAGTTCGATGTGCAATTGGAGATATGAGTACAACAACGACAATAAGATGATGAACAACATGAGCTTGTTGACGCTGGAGAAGTAGGATGTATGGTGACGGTGATCAGATAGTTAGGGGTTGGCAGGTTAAGTTTATTGGAATTATTGTTTATTTTTATCAAAGGAGTTGACATTGTTAAAACATGAAAAGTACATAATAATTATATAGATAGAGTAGTTAACCTAATTTTACATTGCTGAATATATGCATGCTATAGACTTGACATTATTTATGCTAATTTTACACAATTTCGGTTAAGTTTATTGGAATTATTGTTTATTTTTATCAAAGAAGTTGACATTGTTAAAACATGAAAAGTACATAATAATTATATAGATCGAGTAGTTAGCCTAATTTTACATTGCTGAATATATGCATGCTATAGACTTGACATTATTTATGCTAATTTTACACAATTTCTAGTTAGTTATTTCTGTTTTTAATGTCAATTTATTAGGGTAACAAATTGTCAAAAGTCTCTTGATTTTGGGGAGCCCATATATCTTTGGGTCTACATATTTACCTTGGAATTTAATGCCAGATGATGATTGGATGGTGTTAGCAATCAACTGAGTCAACTTAAAATGACTTGTTTTTTTGTTGTGATTTCGTTATCATTGGGTTCCTTGCAATTATTAAATACGGATATTTTGATTAGCAAATTGAGATGTGCCAAAACATTCACTACATTAGAAGATCATGACTCGAGTGAGAAATGGATTCCTTTGACAGGGAACCAAAGATGTAGGATTATACTCAAATTTATTAAGCCATTGACCTAATCTCTAATGTTTAACTTCTTAATCCTACCTAATAAATTCATGGTATATTCTGAAGGCTTCCATGAGGTTAGTTGAAATATCAACAGCTTTTCCTAACACCATATAGTTTATGATGCGGTTAAGAAACCTTTTCAGAGGTCAGTAAATTAATAGCAAAATGTGTGTTAGTACTTACTAGTTTTTCTTTGTTGATGCTTTAATTGATACCCTGTCGAATAAGAAGATCCAATCATGGACAAGCATGGGCCCGAGCAGAAAGAGAGAGGCCATCATTTGGGATTTGAAATCGGTAGATTTGTAATGATTAACGTGTTAAATGATTTTACTTTGCTTCACATGTGAACAAAGTTGAGCTTTGCTTAAACTATAAAGTACTGGTTCTAACCAAAAGGCATGCCTCTGATTCTGGTGTGATAATTTAATTACTAGCTATCTAAGGAACATTATACACCCAATTTTTTGCACATTTTGATCACCTAATCATTCATATGGTGTTTAGAATTTTTCTTTCTAGACATTTCATTAATGTTTAATCCCCACCTACTCCTTTGCTTTGTTTCTTCTTGGAAGCGTGGCATCCATGTAGCTTCCTCCAAGCCGGACCACCAACTGGAGACTTGTGTACTTATGGTCTGTCATAATGTCTGGCGCCATGCTTTCAATAATATAACTCCAAATGTTTATGGTTCTGGTAGATTTTTATTTATTCATCTTAAATATAGACCTGTCGTGATGCATTGCAATTTATAGAGTCAATATTAGCAAAATGGAATGTTAAATTCAAGTTTATTTTGATATCTGTTGCCCTACCGAGTAGATCCTTCAACCAGTGTTTTAAAGATTGGACAGGGAACAGGAGGCCCTACTGGTTCCTGATTTTTCCAGCTAAACCAATCCTGAACCAGTGTGGTCTCCAGTTGCTCGTTTAACAGTTGAACTGGCCGGTCAGATCTGAGTTTAAAAACATTGCTTTCAAAAAAAAGAGAATTCACAGTTCTGGATTTGGACTTCCCACTGTTGCTTGTAGGAACTAAAGACATGAACAGTGATCTTCGCACCTGTTGTCATTGTCAGTTTCTTTACTAACAATGTCTATGAGAATCAAAGTTTTATTTCCAACCAATTTACGTGCAATGTAATATTGTTGTGCACTTAGTTTTCTTATGATCCATGTATGACAGAACAATAAAATGTCGTATTTAACCCGTCTTGTATATATAGTTTTTGTACTTCAGTGTGGTCGAAACTGAAACTCTGTTTCAGAGTAATATAATCTAAAGATACTGAACATGTTCTTAGAATCTAGTTATATAATCCAAAGAAGCTTTTTGCTAACTAGAATTCTACTACACTTTCAAAGATTCATATCAGCAACTGATCTGCTATTACCTTTTACTACATTTCTGACTTCATGTCTTTTTTTGGCTTTCCGTGAACAGAGACTACCCGATGTGTTGGTGAATCATATGCAGGATAAACAGATCCAGATCTCACAAACAGTAGCATCTAAAAGATTCAACAGTTGCTTCTGCATGCCGTATGAATCAACAGATGTGATGATTCCCAGTTGACAGAGATGCTGGGCTCCATCTCACATCTCCATGGCAGGAGTTAAAAAAAAAAACTCGTCGGTGGCCTTAATCGCGGCGAGGATGAGGCTTGTCCATGAGCTCGTGGGAAATGTGTGTGAGGTTGAAGAACATTCTTGTGGAAGCCGGAAAGCTACTTGCCACCTTCTTCAATTTAATGCGCGGCGAGGTGTATTATTTTGTGTACTATTTGGCAAAAAGGACAAAGGGTTATTCTTCCTTCTGTTGTTATTTTGAACATTATTTTCCAATGCTGGTTTATATTCTTAAGCTACAATGAATTTTTATTGAGAATTTTTGTGGATGCAGCAATCCAATAATTGGTTAAGCCACATGAGCGACGGTGTTTGTACGCTGTTTAAGCCTATTTTTACTTTAGAAAATTATTGTCCATGCTCGTTGAATTAAACTGACAGATTTTTTGTTTTTTTGATAATTATTCAGTTCTTCTAACTTTATCATTATTTAATTTATGAGTGTTTTTTTACGGATAGATACAAAATTATCTTTAAAAAGAAAATAACTTGATAATCCCAGTAATTATCTGTTTGCCATTTTCGCCCTTAATATAAAGTCACGCTGGTGTCGGGCGGGGATCGGCTTCCTCGTGCAAACACCATTCACCATAACTGAGCATTTATTTCTTCCACGCGTCCTGCACGCGGGCGACCTGGGGCCTCATCACGTGCGCCGCTGCTCCACGCCAGAGCAGGTTTCACCGCGCCACCGACGTCCCACGCGGCATTTAGCCAACGGTCGACTGCCGAAGGTACCCACTCGTACCTGGTCATCCGATGGCCTTACTTGCGTCATCTCTTTGGACCTCTAGAAAGCTAACACGTGGCTGTCTGCTGTCGGGAACTTTAATCAAAGGCTCCAACCTTCCTGGCACCCGCCGCATGCGAGCGCTCCATGTGACCGTCGGATCTCCATCGCGCGGGTAGTAGAAGGCCAAGGCTAGTTTCGTCAATTCGCGCAGCTGTCGGTCGTGCTGGTGCTTGCGTTACTCGCGGTTAAAAGGGAGAGTTGTAGCTGCGGGTTGAAGTTAATCCGGGCGGCCGAGGAAGGGGAGGGCCGCGTGGGTTTATTTATAAGCGAATCTATCGGAGAAGAAAGGCTAAAAAAGCAAAAAAAAAAAAAAAAAAAAAATCAACGGGCAAAAGAGGGCAGAGGAGGACGAAGAAGGCTCGTTCTTGAAGAAATGGGGGAGTCGAGCGGGTCGGTCTCGGTTGATGTGGAGAGGATCTCGTTTGGAGGGAAGGTAAGGTTTTTTTTTTCCTTCGTTGATGTTCCTTTTGGGGGATTTTATTTTGGCTGATTATTTGGGGGGAAATGTTGTTCCAGTGGTCATTTCGGCATGGAAATGCCATTCCTTGGTATATTTCTTTCCCCTTCAATGTGAGACATGATTTGGCTCTGCTGGATTTGGGGATTTTGAATTTCTTTCGTCGTTTGATTAATTGGTATTTGATTTTAGAGGGATTTCTTGAGAGTTCTTCTGGTCCTTTATTTCTTTTGATTGTTGCTGTTGTTGTTGCTTTCTCATTTCATATGTTTTTTTCATGATTGATCTTTAAGCACTGTGTGGATAAAATTTTGGGCTATTCTTTTTTCATGACAAAAGTTATCCTTTTTAGATGAGCTGTTCTTCTAAATGATTATATTTTTATGTTGTGCACTTGCATCAAAGGAAACTATGTTTCTATTGTTTAAACCTTTTGTTGTGATAAGAGATCAAAGTTGTCAGTTTGCCTTAAAGGTCCTTTGCTTAATTTCGAGCTAATCTTCTCTTGAAGCATCGCCAGGATATTACTTCATAAGCAGGAAAGATAAACTGAACAATCGCTATTTTAATCAAATCGACCATTGTTGACAGAACACTGGACGTTTGGTAAATCAAGAGACTCAGACGTCTGAATAATTTGAATTGATTAGGGCATGTATCTAGTTCAGTTTCAGTGCATCTCAATGATCTCAAAAGGCTACTAGTCCCCCAGGCTATGGTGCAGCGGTAGGGCGTCTATGCAGTCTCCCAAGCACCCATTGTTCGATTCTCAGCTACGGTGGTATTTTTTCCTCCGGTGGATGACCAACCTAGGATGTTGGACTACTGGGCCGCCCGCTACAAATGCTTCCGGATTTACCTGATGACTGGTGGGAAACTTCCGTGCAGCCGGACCGGTCGTAGTCGGCCCGAAAGACCGGAAACCTGCTGCTAGCTAAAAAATAATAAATCAAAAGGCTGCTAGTAAAATCATCTCGTTCCTTGTGGTTATAAGTGTCTTTAGAAATGAGAAAAACATTGCTGACAACTTCACTCAATCTTTGGTCCTTATTTTGGCTTTTGCTTTGCCTTTGCCTCCCCTAGTACACCTATTCCAGATTCCACACTTTCAATGTGCAAAGCAGTTTTTTTTCTAAATTAATGTCGTCCAGATCACTGATGCTATATGACGTCAGTGCTTGCTAGGGATCCTGTGTACATTATCTTCCTCATTTTCTCAACTAAAAATAATCTTTATATTCTTTTATTGATGTAATTATCCGCCCATATTAATTCTGGTTTGAGTGCCTGCCTTCTTTTACCTGATGTACATGCTGGCATTTGATCTAAAAACAGGTTGTTTCCCCCCTCAGGAACATCATGTGTTGACAAATAATGGCCCAATCTCAGTTGCTGTTTATGGTGATCTGGAAAAGCCTGCACTTCTTACTTATCCAGATGTAGCCTTAAATCGTAAGTTGAACTAAATCATTACTTTAGCATTCCTAGTCTTTTTATTTATATTTGCGTTTTTTGTGTCATTCTTTTGATTATGTTCACTTTTTACTCAACATGAAGCTACAAGGTGTTTTATACACATTACAGACTATTTGGTGACCTTTTCCTTGTTTCAATCACTTATCGCTCTTCTTTAGCATCCTTATCCTACCATAGTTTCATTCTTCAAGATAATGCTATATTAATTTCTAAAGTCTAAATGGTTTAGTGTTTGGAGTAACTAATTTGTGTCTTGTATTGTGCTCTTCTGCGACATTAAATTATTTATCTCTCCCACAAATAATTAGAAGAAATTAAATTTTTTTATGTTTAAACTTAAGAAAACAAATTGCTTTCTTTTATCTCTCATGTACATATTTAGAAGTACCCTAAATTCCTAGTTTTTTCTCCCCAGATATGTCATGCTTTCAAGGATTATTTTTTTGCCCAGAAGCTGCTTCTTTACTGCTTCATAATTTTTGCATCTACCATATTAGTCCTCCAGGACATGAGGTCAGTAATCCTGTTGCAGTCTTTATGTCATCTGTCTATGAGAATATTGAAGCCTGTCTCTGATCCATTTTCTGCTTATAATTTAACATGACTATGTTTGTCCTTTGCCTTAAGTGTCCTGCAGTTAGGTGCTGCTCCAATTTCTTCACATGAACCAGTGCTTTCTGTGGATCAGTTAGTTGATCAGGTGGCAGAAGTTCTTAATTTCTTTGGGTAATTGTCTCTCTCTCGTATGTATCATGCTTGATATGTAATTTTTCATTACTATTCTTATGATACTTTTCCAGACCACGTAATTGTTCATTTTTCTCTTCTGCAACAATTTTGAATTTTGTATGGTTTTGAGCTGTTCAGACTAGGTTCTGTCATGTGCTTTGGTGTCACGGCGGGTGCTTACATTCTCACCCTTTTTGCTGTAAGTATTCTTATAATGAGAAGCCTTAAATTATTAAATTCCCTAACCTTTCAATTTGACCCTTT
The DNA here is from genome assembly GCA_038050645.1 of Hedychium gardnerianum. Taxonomy (NCBI): domain Eukaryota; kingdom Viridiplantae; phylum Streptophyta; class Magnoliopsida; order Zingiberales; family Zingiberaceae; genus Hedychium; species Hedychium gardnerianum. The sequence goes on from JBBUKS010476959.1 coordinate 11,224, forward strand.
GTATGCTTCGCTTTCAGACTAAATATAGGGATCGTGTTATGGGGCTCATACTTGTCTCACCTCTTTGCAAGGCTCCCTCATGGTCAGAGTGGTTATGTAGTAAGGTACCTTCCAATGTTTCAATTGACAATTTTTTTTAGCTACGATCAATGAGTTGCTGATAATATTATTCTGAAAATCTCAGGTAGTATCAAATTTTCTTTATTTTTATGGAATGTGTGGCTTGGTCAAGGATTACTTTCTCCAACGGTACTTTAGCAAGGTAACTCACATTATTTCAGTTGTCTACAAAATTTATTGATCGTACCCTTAGTTCATCTATTTCAATATGTTGCAGGAGGTACGAGGAAATTCTCAGGTCCCAGAGTCAGACATTGTGCAAGCTTGTAGAAGTGTTAGTATATCACTCTTTTCTCTTTGTTGATATTTGGAATTTGTCGAAGTGAAAAGCCATACTCATGAATACATCTTTATCATCTGCCTGCAGTTGCTGGATGAGAAGCAAAGCGCTAATGTTTGGCGGTTTCTTCAGTCAATTAATGGGTAATGCCCCCTAATCTTTGCTTAACAGAATCATCAAATATATACATTGAAGTTAGCGACAAGTTTATAATAACCCATTCTTAAACAGGAGATACGACTTGACGGAAGCATTGAAGAAGCTACATTGTAGGACACTGATATTCGTGGGCGAGGATTCTCCATTTCACTCAGAAGCCATCCATATGACATCGAAACTGGACAAGAGATACTGTGCATTGGTCGAGGTTCAGGCTTGCGGTTCGGTCATTACAGAAGAGCAACCCCACGCAATGTTGATTCCGATGGAATACTTTCTGATGGGGTATGGGTTGTGCCGGCCAAGCCAGCTGAGCTACAGCCCCCGAAGTCCTCTGAGCCCACTGTGCATCTCACCGGAGCTGCTCTCGCCGGAAAGCATGGGAGTAAAGCTAAAGCCCATCAAGACAAGAGTATCCCTTGACGTTTGAAACCAATTGCAATACCAAAATCAATTTTGTGGATCATGTAAAACACCGTGAGACTATTTATACATATAGAAGATTCTTTTTTTTTGTTTTTTTTGGTGGGGGGTTTTGGTGTAAAGACCAGTGTTACTGGTGTGTAGATATTGTTGGCTGGCTGGAATTGTTAAACGACTTGTGTAAATTCATTCATTAATATAACAAACAATAAGGTGTTTTTTCTTTAGCTGTCGTTCCTTTGCTATAATATTCATTTAATAAACTTGGGAATATATTATTATTAGTAGTAGTAGTAATTTATGAGAAGGCATTGTGACGAAGTCGGCTACTGCTGCTACTGAGACCATATCTACCGTCAAATCTCACATCGGACGGTCAGCATATTATTCGTTTAACGTGCCAATTAATACATTTTCTTTTTCTTTTTTGCATTCTCTCTTTTCGCCTCGTATCTTGACCCCACCAACTGAAAAGCGAAGCGTTCACGGCTTAACGTCGCATAGTTGTATCATATGCGGGAAAAACTTTTACCGCTGGATTTTCACAAGTCGTCGCGTCTCTCTTGGTATCAGTGAGTACCTTAAAGCTTACCCAATGATACCCGTTAGATGATTTGCAGACGAAGTGGGAACAGGCACATGATGGTCGGTGTGGTAGATTATTTATACTATTTTTAACGCCGTCGTAGCGAATTAACTTAGTTAAGCGTTTCGTCCTCGTCGGTCGTCATCTTCCATTTCTTTCTCCTCTCGAAATATCGAGTCCAAATTGCACGATCCCCTCTCTTCCTCCATGGCGGAGGAGAGAGGAGGCGGAGTGTCGACGGCGGTGAAGGAAGAGGTCAGGGCTGGGACGATCCCTCTCGTTGTGAAGGAGCTCGTCGCCGGGGGCGTCGCCGGCGGAGTCGCCAAGTCGGCCGTCGCTCCCCTTGAACGAGTCAAGATTCTCTTCCAGGTGAGGTTATCGTACTTATTTCTGAAGATTGATTCATTTTTCACTGATTCTTAGGTCATCGCGATCCTTTAGTTTGGATTTTGTGTCGGGTCTGGTTTGAATTTATATTTCCTTTTTTCATGATAATTGGAAGGATTTGGGGGCTATCATTGTGTTTATATATTAGTGATTAAAAATTTACTGGAAGTGCTTTAGGTGCCTCCTAAATGTATCTGAGCAAGCGCTTCCTGGAGTTGTTAGACTGACGCAGTTTTTTTTGGCATTGTAAAGCGTCTTGAATTCTTGAACTGAGGTTTGAAGTCTTTCTAATACCTTTTCGTTTAGCTATCCGAGTTGGTCGTTTTTTTCGTTTTCGGTGTTCATTTGATTGTGCAACTTAGCCAAACCGGATACAGTATGTCTTGTAACTGAAGAGAAAGAAATTTTTTTCAACCAGTTTCTAAGCTTTAGATTTGCTTGTAAACATATTACTAAAGAATAGCTCACAGATCATTCAATTTTTCAAAATAAAGAAAATGAATGTTGATGGTGACATCTGGGAATTTGAAAACAAGTACAAGAACCACTAACATTGCCAATCAGTTGGCTATTAATAAGTGAATTGAATGTTTGATACGTTCAAATCCTATGCTTGATATAAGCAGCCAACTTATGTGCAACTGTTTCTTCTCTGGTTATGCACATGTTCAGGCTTAAGAAAAGTACCTCCTTTCTAAAGCTTCTTGATTTCTACTAGGATTAATCCATCAAAGAAGAAAGTACTGAAATAGTCGAACCATCTCTATCCAGTGCTATTCATTTCTGTGGATTTCTCCATGATAGTTTTATTGAATTACAAATTGAGCTTAAAAGTGTCAAAATGATTAACCCTGAAGACATCTTCCCACTCATTTAATTAAGCATAAAGAATTTTGTTCTCCTTTCTTTTTGGTATATACCATGAGATGTTCTACTACTTAATTCTTGTCAATGCCTATTGTTGTTGCTTCTAAAGCATTGTTGGAAAATATTTATGATTTTCTGGTCATATTTTATAAAATCCTAGACTAGAAGAGCAGAGTTCCAGAGTATAGGATTGTTGGGATCCTTCAGGAAGATTGTACAAACCGAAGGTTTGTTAGGATTCTACAGGTCTGTATAACAGTTTATAGTATTGTGTTTGATGCAAATCAATTATTTCTACCTTCTCTTAGTGCTAACTATTAATTATTTGATGCTGATTGATTTTCCTTGTGCTTTTGCTCAGGGGGAATGGAGCCAGTGTTGCAAGAATTGTCCCCTATGCAGCTTTACATTATATGGCATATGAGCAGTATAGACGCTGGATCATTCTTGCGTTTCCTAATATAGGAAAGGGTCCTGGTCTTGATCTTGTTTCAGGGTCAATAGCAGGAGGAACTGCAGTTATTTTCACTTACCCACTTGATTTAGTTCGAACAAAGCTTGCTTATCAGGTACATGCCTGCCATATTTTGATATATGAATTGTCGTCATTTTGTTTCATGTCATCTCCGCTGAATTGGCCACTGACTATCCTGATCATAGAACTATTCATCTATCATGTTCTTGCTAGTAGGCAAATATAACTATTCCCAAACTCAGGGTCTTATCAATTATCATGAGATTTGTTATTAACTGCTGGTTTCTAATTTCTTTGTATAAAATTTTTACATGCTTGGAATGACCTTTATGATTGGTTGCAGGTTGTAGGACCATCAAGACTAAAAGATAAAAAACTATATAGTTCGCCTGAACAGGTTTATCAAGGAATTTTTGATTGTATCTTGAAGATATACAAACAAAATGGCTTGAGAGGCCTATATCGTGGTGTAGGTATGTGTTACTTGCAGATCTTTTTTTTTATCAGTAGATCCTTGCAATAATTTGGAATTTCTATGAAATTTCAACTACTTTAATCTATTTTTTATCAGTAGATCCTTGCTTATGTTCAGGAAAGCAAGGTGGATAGCCTACATCAAACGATTGAATTTTTTTCCTGTTCCAGTTAGTCTGATCCTTTTGTTTTACTTGACAGCTAGGTTGAAATGGTGAAACAAACAATTTCCAAACAAAAGCGAATGAGTGTGGCACTAGATCCTAGCTATGCAATGTCTTCTCAGAGTTACCAGCTGTAAATTGCGTGCCAAATAGTTTAGGTCATTCTACAAGTAAAGAAGGGGTATAAGTCATATTTTGCCCTTGTCTAGAAAAAAAAAAGTGAATAGGAGTTGCTTAGGCTGCATTTATTCATGTTTAGGTCCTATTTTAGTTGAGTTATTTTAGATTGAGTACCTTAATTTGGACTTTGCTTAAGTCAAATATTATTGCATAATCTTTAGAGATTCAACATAATTATTTAGCAGTAGTTTCATCTCTTTACCCTTGCCTCACTACTCATTTGTTGGCAGGCCATTGACTTGTATTTTTTGGCTAGGCCCATCCTTGTATGGAATCTTTCCTTACTCTGGTCTCAAGTTTTATTTTTACGAGGAAATGAAGAGCCATGTCCCTGAAGATCACAAAAAGGGCATTTCTGTCAAACTTGCATGTGGATCAGTTGCTGGTTTACTGGGGCAGACATTGACATATCCCCTTGATGTTGTTAGACGGCAAATGCAGGTAACGATCCGCAGATACATTAAACTTGTTAAGCATAACAGGCATGTCAAATTAAGAAAGGTAACATGATCCAGGTAGAAGCCCTCTCCACAGCTAACAATGAAACGGGGAGAGGAACCTTTGAAAGCCTTGTCATGATAATTCAAACTCAGGGTTGGAGACAGCTTTTTTCTGGACTGAGCATCAATTATTTGAAGGTCAATTCTTTTTTCTAGTACTTTTATTCTATTTGTATCAGATGTTTCTTGTGTCCATAAATGCGGCAACTCAGGAGTAATTTACTATTGATTCAAGTTTTGTGCGTTTTACTTTGTATTTCCATTTTCAAAGCAACTCTTTTCATAAAAAGATTAGTTGAAGAGAAGTTGCCCAAGGAATACTTTTTTTACATGGCACTGTTGCTTTGCTTCGTCTCTCATTTACGTCATTATAAAACTGGAATACATGTTTTCCAGGTTGTGCCATCAGTGGCAATAGGATTTACGGCATATGACGTAATGAAATCTTGGCTTAAAGTTCCGTCTCGAGATGAAGTCGCAGCCATTTCAGTTGTGACAGAGAACAACACTAACCATGCTGAAGCCTGAAAGCAAGATTCTCGTTGATTCTTCGATCCATTCTTCCCTTGCTTGTGAAGGAGCTTCACTTGGTTCTCTTTACCGACTCAAGGTCGTACACTTTTTTTTTCTCTTCCAGTTTTGATATTTTCTTTATTAGTACCAATTCCTTCATTGAGGTAGATAATAAATAAACCTTCAAAATTTTCCTTTTTCTGAAGGTCGTTGGCATCAACATCAAATGGAATAATAGATTAGTACATACCCCTAGCGTGAGCCGGTGAGGATTCTGAAACAAGCAATTACCCAGCATTTAAGCTGTTCAAACACTTTAACTCTCCATGTATCGAACTGATTCTTTCAGAAATTTCATCTTAGCAATGAGCATATTTTTGTTGTTCGAGAGCTGTTACATTGTTCTCTCTCTCTCTCTTTCTTTCTTTCTTTCTGACCTTTTTTTTTTTTTTGTTCATTCTCACCAATCAAGCCGGGGAGGAAGCCTGCTCGAGGAGAAGGTCGAAGTTGGGTTCGGGTGAGCTCAATTTCGGACGACTAGAGATCACCCACGCGATCAGAAGGAATGGAGGAGCCCCGGAGTAGCTAGAGACGCCTCACCCGCCAGACACTGGAGGCGCCCCCAAAGAATGGAGGCGCCTCAAGTGCCCAAACGATGGAGGTGCCCCCAATGCTCGGAGGCGCCTCACCCGCAACTTCAATGGAGGTGCCCCGGAACAATGGAGGCGCCCCGACTGAAGAGTCGTTGCAGCAAATAAGATCTGGAAGCCACGCCACTTCAACCAATGCGCCCCCAACGCTTGGAGGCG
>JBBUKS010476983.1:3022-17158 GCA_038050645.1 Hedychium gardnerianum
ATAGTGTCAGTACAAAACTGACAAACCAGTAACAAAATCGGTTCAATTCAATTCACACATACGCTTGAACCAATACACAGTATAAAATAAACAAATAAGAAAAATAAATTTTCTTTATTTGAAGAGCTCCAGTTGACCGACACATTGGACCGGTCAATTGTAAAAACTAGGTCTTGAGCATTAGCTCGGTCCATTGTCCTTGTTAGAAATAATCTAATTGGACAAGGAGCATTATTGTTATTGTTGAACCTAAGCTCATTTAATTAATTCTGACACATTAGTCAATCTAGCCCAATTGATCAAATCTGGACCATTAGAAGAAATCTGACCCATTTGATCAAATTCGATCCAATTTGATCAAATATGACCTATTAGAACAAATCTTGTCCATTTGATTAAATATGAAAAAAAAAATGGCTAAATAAAATCAGCTCAGACCATTTTAATCAAACCCGTCTCAATTGAATTCAATTAGGTCTGATTGAATCATTTTGGTCTGATTAAACAAACCACTTTGAATCAGTCTGATTTTTGTTGACTCGGACCAATTCTAGTTTGAACCATATTAGTTTGGTTAAACCAACTAATAGTTTGAACCTGACCCGAGTCTGATTTGATCAAACTAGTCTTGAAAAAAAAAATTGGTCTAATTTAGTTTGGGTAAAAAAAAATTGATTTTATTTTCTCTGCCGACAAAAAAAATGTAATCCATGTTTTTTTCCTTTTTGAATTTTTAAATCAAACTTTTTCTTAGATTTCCTTTTTCTTTATGATTATTTAAAATCCAAAAATTTCTCAAACAGTAGTTTCTTTCTCTTGCGATTTTTGCGCTCTCTCTCTTGCGAATTCTTCTTCGCAATGATCACCATGCCGCATGTCGCCTTCTGTCATGACAAACACAACAGTCGGAGCGGCTACCAAATGTCAGCCTACCGAGGCATGCAATCGTCGGCCCTTTCCGGCGCCGAACGTCGGTCGCCCGTGGCCCGACGACGTCGTCGTTGGTCATACACGCAAAAACTGCGAGAGGCGATTTTCAACGCGCCGCTGGCCACTGGCACATGACCGGCCACTGGGATGCATTCTCCGTCCCCGGACTGCCATCACCGGCACACCCCTATGACGCGAGCCTGGCTTCGGTGGAAATCGCTTTCGCCAGAGAGCGACAAGGTCGTTGCTTCGCGACTCTGTCACCGACCCTTCTCGGCTCATCCGCTAGTGCTCCACTGCCGCGACACAGTCGCCGGCGGGAGCACAAGAACATGCCGGATCTATTTTTCAAGTGCGACGAGAAATGCATACAAGGACGAGAAATCACATGCAACTATAATATAATTCCTAATGCTCTGATACTAATGTAAGAATTATAAAAACTTTTGTACAAAACAAAATCATACCTTGACGTTGCGAAGGAATTTGGAAAGGAGAGAATGTTTGCGTAAAGATCACCAGTAGGAACCTTCGTGCAAGATCCACGAACCAAATCCCTATTCCTATGTTCTGGATGTTCTTCCTCTCTTAGTTTTGATGTTCTATTGATGAAAACTTATCTCATCTCTCTCTCTCCTCTTTCCCTTGGATGCTCCTCTTATAAAGGGAATTATCCTAGGGGTATTAGGGACATTTTGTCCCTAAGAAATGTGGGCAGCATGGGCATGCCCACGTTCCCATTTCCTACAGAAAGAGGTTTCAAGACTGGATGTTTTTCATTATCACCCTGTGCGGAGGTAGAACTCACTCACCTAGCTTACGTAAATGATCTATTGTTATTTGTAAGGGCGGATGTCTCTACTTTGAACCTCATCATGGGTTGTTTAACGGATTTCAGTGACAAGGCAGGTCTAAGGGCGAACCCATTGAAATCTAACATGTACATGACCGAAGTTGATGAACAAATGTAGAGCTGTCAAACGGGCCAACTTGTGGCGGGGCAGGTCGGCCCGTGGCAGGCTAGCCATTTGGCGGGACGGGACGGGCTGACCCATCATTTTAGTGGGTTGGGAAATCCCCAACCCAATCCAAGGCGGGTTGCGGGTTAGGCGGGCCAACCCGCAGGCCCATAATTTTTTTTTAAAAAAAATAAAAAAAAGTTTCATGTCTTCAACGTTTTACTTCAGGAAGATTTCATCAATCAAATGTATCTAAAAATAAGTATTTTAAATATAAATGGACACAAATAAGTATGAAAAGTATTGCTTTTATTTCAAAATTGTAATAAAGAAAAATAATAAATTGACATAAAATTTAGCCTATGTGTGTTTCTCAACCCGCGGGCCAACCCAAGCCCGCTGTGGGCCAACCCGCATGGGTTGTGGGCCTAGGTGGGTCGGCCCGTGGTGGACTTGGGTTGATAAAATTCCAACCCAACCTGCTTAAATTGTTTGGTAGGGTGGGCCAACCCGGCCGGCCTAATCCAAATTAACGACTCTAAACAAATGCATGAACAACTACTTCATATTATCGGTTTTCAGCTGGGTCCTTTCTGTTTCGCTATCTTGGTATCCCATTAGCCACGGCGAAGCTACGCATTGCAAATTATGGAGCACTTCTAGAGGCAATCACAAAGAAGGTAACCTCTTGGCCGAAACATACCCTTTCATATGTCAGCCAGTTGGAATTGGTACGATCGGTGCTTCAAGGAGTTGAATAACTTTGGTTGTCTATTCTACCAATGCCTAGTGGGGTGATTGACAAGATTTATGGCCTTTCTCGATCTTTCGTATGGTCCACAAAGCATCCACCAATCTCTTAGTCTACCAAAAGAAGAAGAAGGATACGATTTTCATGATTTGCAATCATGGAATATGGCTCTCCTATGCCGAACTCTATGGAACATACAAAATCGAAGAGAGTCCCTTTGGGTGTGATGGGTTCAACACCAATATCTCCGGCATGTGGATTTCTGGCATTGGAGGAGTAAGCCTTCGGATTCTCCTCTCATTAAACATTTACTTCAGATTCGTGATGTTCTTTTGCAGAGAATTGCCTTAGTAGGTACAACAAACATGAAGCTCATTGAGTGATTTGCGATGGAGCAAAATGGTGCAGCTTTGGCTTATGTGTTCTTTTGATCATGAATGTCCAAAGTCTCTTGGTTACCGGTGATATGGAAGTCATGCCTACTGCCCAAGCATCATTTCACAACTTGGTTGCTTGCTCACGGGAGGCTAAGGACAGCGGACATATTGCCTTATGTATCGAACAAGATGTGTGTCTTATGCCATCGATATGAGGAATCCAATGTTCACATCTTCTTTGATTGTGCTATTGCTAGGTCCCATTTTGATAGGATTAAGAGATGGTTAAACATCTGTTATGAAATCACTAGCATGAGCAGATTGATTGACATTTTTCAACGTCACTAAAGAGGGATTGGACGCTGCACCAAGGCACGATACCTAGCTATATCTTCTATGATTTATATGGGATGTACGTAATCGGAGTTGTTTTGAGAGCATTGTACCTTGCATTGACAACATGTTTCACAAAGTCAGATACATGTTTAGCGCTTTGTAGACATCATGTAATTGTACTTTGTATGAGTTCCTGTTTGATGGCATAATACATTTACCTTCCCCAAAAAAATATAATTGACTCCTAGTCAAGGCTATCCAAGCTGGTTAACCATGGTTTAGAGTTTTGATATTTGAGCAATATGTTTGAATAATATATTTGATTATTTGAAGATGAGGTGCTAAATAGATGAAGGTTGAGTGAATACTTGACAATTGAAGAAGCCTAAATAAGTCAAAGTCGACTAGATATTTTGCATTAGTTAAAGATCAATAGGTGTTAGTAGATATGCAAAGTCTAATAGAGTTGATAAGGAAGAAAGTTCAAGTGAGTTAAAGTTGACTAAACACTTGGTTTATGGTAAGTCTAGATGAGTCAAGTAGATTACAGGAGAAGTCCAACCGGTGTTGGCAATGGAAGTCTAGATAGGTTAAGGATGATTAGATACTTGACAAGTGAGGCAAATGAACTCTAGGCAAGTAGAAGTCCTGCAATGTCAAGGTTGACTTGAGACCGGATAAATTGAAATTCTGGGTAGGTTGAGGTTAGTTGGATATTAGGCAATAGATAAAGTCTCGGAGAAATATTCTCTAAGCATAGGAAGTCCTAATAAATTAAGGTTAACCAAATATTGATAGGTAAATAAGAAATTCTTTTAGACATTGAGTCTCTTGGAATGACATGAATGCAATCTTGGTGTGGCTAGAATCAAAGTGTCAGTCGATTGAGAAGTAGAGTAATCAATTGATGAACCTAAAATCACGAAGTTGTGGTTTGATTGGATTTTGGGTTAAAGCAGTTAACTAATATGAATTGACAGTCAATGATGGTGTAGTCAACTGGTGATGAGGTAACAATTGATTGATGATACAATCAACAAAATATTCAATCAACAAATAACACAATCGAGATAAACTCAAGGTCAATTGACTAATGATGAAGTAACAGTCAACTAATGACATGTTCAGCCAATGTGGATTACAAGATCATGATCACAATTTTATCTGGTCTAGTCAACTGATGAACCAGCCAATTGATGAATATCTCCAAATCCAAATGAAACCGCAACATGTCACGAATGAGTCAACTAAAATGCAGTATATATCCAATCAACTGATAACCAACAAATAAATATCAGTTGAAGACTGTAATGATTGTTGGAGTGATGCACTGAAGAAGTGTTAGGATCGCTAGAAGGAAGGATGTGAATAGTGTACCTACAAATAAATCTTTCTCTCTCTTGCTAAAGTTTTAGCAAGGGCACACATTGCTAATCCAAGGCCTATGCATAGTATTGTCTACTAACTTTCTCCTTTTCAATAAAAGGTTAGAGATGGAGAAACCTTTTAATACAATAGATGGACTAATATAATAAGAGGAACAAAAATCTACTCAGAAATATTTGAGTGTAGCGCATATGGATCTCGGTCCTCTAGTTCCCTTTGTATACCCTTCACCTCGAGTAGATCATCTTGCTAACATGGCACATCGGATCTACCTGAAAATCTTATCCAATTGATTGGAAACTGTTGACTCAGCTTCTTGGCTTCATCTACGAACAAGTCGTCTCTATTGCTTTTGCTAATGTGATAGCTTTTTGGTCGATCAAATCCCTTTTCAATTTCTCGATACTCGATCAAATCGGATCTCCGAGCTAGATCACTCACCATGTCATCCTCCGATTGACCTTAACTACTTTTTTGATCAACTAATCCCCGCGAATAACCTATTCAAAGAGATATGAATAAAATATTGTGCATCAGTTAATAGAACATATGACTAAAAGTTTCAGTTGCCCAAAATCTCGACTCAAGTTAATTATGATCGAGTCCTCCTAAGTTGAGTTCTACTCTTCGCCCCAAATATAGGTCACTGAATTCAGCTCACAACAACTTACTTTAAGCATGTTTCCTCCTAGTTTCTTGTCCCTCAGATGTACTGAGCCCTCCGGCTCACTCCCCGTGCGTCCTTCTCACTCTACCGGAATATTCTTTTGCTAAACATTTCATCCCTCAGATGCACCGAGCCCTCCGGCTCACTCCCCGTATCATCTTTCTTGTCTGCTTGCGTCTTCTACTCCAAGTCTAGTTGTCTCCGATACTCCTCGTCCTTCTGGTTCCTCGAGTGTCCCAAACCACCCTTCATCGAAACTGAATTGGATCCTAAGTCATTGGGTGAATCTGTGTGTTGTCTTAAATTCCTGTCCACTTAGACATATATTAAAAACCAAAGTAAGGCCTAACTTAATCCCATTTGTCCAAATATAAAAATCGTGATCCACAACAGTTGTTGTCGATGAAGTCTAAGACTAGTAGACTAATCAATATTGATCAACAACAACTAGTTAACTGATGGTGATCGAACAACTATAAAAGAGAAGTGAAGACTGCTCGAACAACAACTTTCCAGGGAGAGTGCTACTACCTTCCAAAATAAAAAATGAAACTTTTACTTGTGTGCCTCAAGCTCATTGGTGATGTTTTAGTATTTCAACAAGGACGGAGGTTGTTTTAAAATATTTTCATCGTAGTTCTTATGCCAAAAGAATAATCAGAATCACTTTTAAATGATACCTCAATGATCATATCTATGAACCTAATTAAGTCAACTTACCAAAACTTGTGGGTTGGCCCTCCTTGAAATTTTCTATCATTGCAACCTCAATGAATACTTTAGTTGACCTAAAAAAATCTTAGATCACCTCAACCGACTTAGGACAACAACCAACGTACGTAGGTTGACCTAACTTACATTCTACAAATTATGCTATCTAGAATATAGATGCAGTAGCAATTTAATATGACCTTTTAAATTTCAAAAGGTTATAATTTTTTATTCGGAACTCGAAATCAAGATTCATCTACGCTCATGTGTGCAGAATTCGAAAATCTATATTAATAATCAGGGAACCCGTAATCGTCAATTTTCGGACCCAAATTTCACCGTTTAGGCTCGAGGCGTCTTTGCTATTTTTCGTAATTTATATTTTTATGAAATTTATGGGTTAGGGTTTGTCTATGTCAACGTCCTATTTTAGATAAATTCCTTTCTATTGTGTATTTTCCTTTTCTGATAAGATTTTTTTTTCCTTTACAAGATAGGAATTGATGTTTGTTTATTAGGATTTCTTTCCTTTATTTAGGTCTTAGGTTTGTAGTCTATATAAGAGTCATTTAGCTGTTGAGGAATTATTTTCTATATTGAAATAAAGTTTCCTATTTTGATAAAATCCAGAGAACTCATTTTAGACGGATCCTCTTCTTGTCTTTTCCTCAATTCTCCCTTCTCGTCAGCACGCAGAATAATCGTTATCTTGTCTGACGTCAGCTTAGGCCAACCAACCACTTTTCGTAAGTATACTAACCAAAAACTTTGGGTCGACCTATCAAACTTTCTTGCAAATGTCGAAGATCTAACGAGACTATCTAAGTCTTAGGTCGCATATATAAGCAATAGGATGAACCTCCCTAAATAACAATCCCTTTCGAAAGGTTAAATTTTATCATTACATTCCATCTACTTGAACAAACTCAAAATGCATCAATTATACTGAAACAAATCTTTGAGTCTATTTCCAAGTTTGATAGTCATCTATGGTGGCAAAAGGTGAAACTCTCGCCCCCAGCGCTTCCGTCAACTCATTCTAGGACCAACACAGATGAAGTAAATCATGGGAACTAATTTACTAATCCGGACAGTAACCAACTTGATAGCCATCTATGAGCATGTATGAGGTTGCTCCATGTGACTCCACTCTTGTTCCATTTACTCCATTTAAATTTGATGACCTTTATATCTCGAGAGTTGATTGTCAGGATGAACCTTTATATGTGCTTTTTTAATTTATCCAGATGGTCAGTAAAAAACTTACGTGGATCAGACTGGTCATTTCAAGATTTATCAAACCGAAGATTTAGATACCTAATGTCAACTACAAAATATATATTATCAAATATAATTAATTTAATGTACATTGTCATAACATCAACATATTATTCTTCTACTCTTCTAAATTTTCATATTTTAAAATTCCATCTAAAGTATTCTAGATTTCATTTCATCTTAAAAAAAATTAATCAAATTATACTGTTTTCCTCCTTTTTTTAATTTTTTTATTTGATTATTTAATTTTTTATTATAATTTACGAGGCTATTCTATAATTTCACTACTTACCTCAATATTAAAATAAAACTATAATTTACTTCTATAATTTTTATATTTTAATTTTATTTTAAAAATTCTACACTAGTATTTTTTATTTCTTTTTAGTTCTTATATATTTTTTCACATAAAATTACATTTTACATCTTATTAAAATTTTAATCATCATATTTTATTATTAACTAATTTAATAATAACAACATAACAACTACTACTTATAAGAATAAATATTTTATCTGATTAATATAATTTATATCCCTTAATCACTTTTATATTATTCTAATTTGTTATAATAAATTGATAAAGATTTTTCATTAAAATTATTTATATTATAAAATATGGCAAACAAATATACAAAAGAAAAATTCTTAAATAGAAAAACTTAATAAAGGCCCATATTTTAAAATGGAAAAAGATTATCCCTATTAAGGGACATCTTGATTTTTATTATTATTTCATATCCATTGCTCCAAATTTGAGGAACCATCAATTGGAATCTCATTGTTCGATCAGTGCCGCACAATGGTTCATCGAAACTCCATTGACAACCATAATCACCCTTTTTATCGATAATAAATGATTGTGTTCTTTGTTTACATAGATTTGAATCTCATCTCCTTACTACTACTATGTTATTCAAAATATTCACTAACCTATTGAGAAAATTAAACTTATGATTAAAGGGACAATAAATAATTATCGAATAACTTTGCGTTAAACTAACTCTTTGCAAAGCATGGTTTGGTATCATAGAGGTGTTTAAATACCTTAATTATTTTGGAGAAATATAATGCAAAAAAAAAAAACACCCCTAATTACCATTTTATTTGAAAGATACCTAATTTTAAAAATATTAAAATAGTAACTCATCTCAATTTTTTATCTTAAAATATCCATATTCCAATACCTTAGTAGCCGTCTTGGCCAAAACATCTCCTTGTAGTAGTTTGTTCAAAATTACTATACATTACAATAACTTTATTAGAAAATGTTATAACATGTAGTAATTTTATTCGAAATTACTATAACATTATTATACAACATACAATAGTTTGGTTCAAAACTATTACAATTTATATAACAACTTAATCAAAAATATTACAATATATAATAATTTTGAACAAAGTGGTTATACATGTAATAATTTTGAATAAAGTTGCTTTGTTACACATAATATTTTTGAATAAAATCACTACAATGAATTTGATCAAGTTGAAAAAGGATATAATACTCTATGTGTAATAATTTTAATTAAATTGAAGCAATTTTACTTTGCCTTGTAACAATAATTTAGGTCAAAATTATAATAATAATACTTAAAACAAAAATATTCTCTGGATGAGAAATGAGATGAAATGTTATTTTAATATTTCTTTAAATTAGAGTTCCATTTTGAAGATAATAAAAATAATTAGCGTTTTTTAAAAAAATTCTCCAATGTAAATTAGTGAAGATACGTCAAATTATATATATATTTGTATAAAATATTTAAAAATTATAAAATGTATAAGAGAAAAATAAATCATTTTAAAATGGATATAATTCTTTAGAATAACAATTATGTTACTCTTTGTATTTTATAAAAAAAACTCTTTAAAAAATGATTATAAATAGTTTTCAAAGATTAAAGAATATTTTTAAAACAATTAAATCTATTTTGACAATTACAACTCTAAACGAGTCTTTTATATTAGTTTTATATTAGATAAAAATTAAAAGAGCATTTTTTTTATTAAAATGATAAAAAAATATCTCTTTTTCATTTATTATCAAAACAACATATAATTCTATTTCAATATTTTTTATTTTTAAAAATACCAATTATAATTCATATTTACTATTTCTTGAATCAACTGTTCATTTATAATCATCACTAATCAATATTATATCGTATCAGTTAATTGTAG
Source organism: Hedychium gardnerianum (assembly GCA_038050645.1). NCBI lineage: Eukaryota > Viridiplantae > Streptophyta > Magnoliopsida > Zingiberales > Zingiberaceae > Hedychium > Hedychium gardnerianum. The sequence continues at coordinate 12,605 of JBBUKS010476983.1, forward strand.
CAATTATGGAATTAGAATTTATACATATTTATAATATTTATAAAATCATATCTATTATAATTATATAACGGTAATAGCTACTAAATTATAAGTATTATAATTGTACGAAATTATAATGGTTAATATAACAATTGCAATCTCGAACTGTTACAATACCAAAAATAAGAATATTAATATTTTCAAGAATAAAAATACACTGAAATGAGATGTAATCTATTTTAACAATAAATAAAAAATACCTTGATTCTAATAAAAAAAACATCCTTTCGATTTTTACTTTTTTATTTAAAATATATATTTAGATTTTTATTTAAAAATATATTTAAAAATCTAACATCCTTTATTTTTTAAAAAAAGTAAAAATATAGCGAACCATAACAATCTTATTAATGGAGAAAATCTAGCATTACAAAAATCTGTGCATATTCCCCCGAGAACTCTTGCTTATATTTATATAGTAAATAAACACCTCATCATAACCTACTAACTTGATACTAGATGATCAAGAACATAATAGAAAATGAGTTGGTGCATAATAATGTACAAAGGTAGATTACATAGATCCACAATTTTAACCATTGAAATGTGTCCATGACTTTAGGCACTATCTCCCATACGAGCAAGATCCGTTTGGACTTTTTAAAAAACTATTTCACAATGATAATTGTTTGAGGTCAGCAATGCTCATTATTGAGGGATAAAGATCCTTGGTCTTATAAAAAAATCTCAATAATGATAGCGATTAATTAGCTTAACCGCTCGTGTTACAGCTCAAATATACAAAAGCATATAGACGCCGCTGTTATAGCTTCTATCCTCACTGTTTTTTTTTATTTCTCTATCGCAAAAGAGGAACAACCAAAACAATATAAACTGAGCGACGGCCTCAACTGTGACCATGTCGAATCCATTTGCGTATTTAGCATTGTATGACTGTCTAACGCCTTAATGTAAGCCCCCTTTCGGCAAGGACCTCGCGAACCCGAACAGCAACTTCAACAGCATCATTAAGAGGTGGGTAGCTGAAGGTATCCGAAATCTAAAAGATCCAAGAATTTGACAATTATTTACATCACAAATAATCTAATTTTGATATAGAATCATGCTGAAGTTTTTTTTTTGTATTTATACCAATAAACTAATATCAGCAAGAATATTAGATATCCTAGTCTTACTATTATTACGGAGCAAAATGATGTTCCATCAAGGTTGAATTCTTCCCTAACCAAACTTTAGTTGGCTAATCATAACCAAACTTGAAAAGACACCTCGAATGAATTTAAACAAATTGGATTTAAAGAGAAGTGGCTTACATCTTCAAATCCCGTAAACGGTCGAACTAAACCTCGCTCACGTAGTGTCTTGTGAAATGCTGAGAATTTCCACTTGCAATGCTCACTTCCAATAACATAAACAGGCTTCCTGCAGTACAAACTAAGAGGCTAAAGAACAAGAACTTATTTCTCAAAATACCCTGAAAATAAATTATATATAAATACCCTGTGCTGCAAGCTTCGCTAACCAAACTAATTGAATCTGCAGTGATGACGAATGCATCAGCCCATGCCAGGTGCCCCATGTGTGGATTTGGATCTAAAACATGGTAACATGGAAAAAAATTACACCTGGTATAAATATTTATATAACATACTTTGAAACTACCTTCTCCGTCCCAAATATATATCTTTGGATGACCACCAAGCTCCCTTAGTATAATCTCAGAAACCTGCCAACAGTAATTATAGATTTGATCTTAAGTGTTTTGCAAAATGAATGAACAGTCCAGCTAAAATTAAACCCTGTAACCTTTCTAGGAGTCCTCCTCGAGAAAGAAATTCTAACACTGCCACAGCTTGCAAGCACATTCTGCAGTGAGCCCACCAACTGTCTGGCAAGATTTGAAGTATATTTGCAGTTCCCTGGAAAATTTTCAAATCTAAATTCAATGAAATACTGAAAGCTAAAATAATATTCAGGATAAAAGAAAAGTGAGAAACAAATAAAGATAATCAGACAAGAACCAACTGTGTGCTAATTTAGTAGTTCTTTCAGTATTGAAAAGAATCACTCAAACTGAATATCAGTATTATGAACATATCAATGACTTCCAATATAAACCCAATCAATCTAGCTAGGAACGATATATCTATGGAATTGGAAATCAGACTAAATCAACAATAAATGAATAAATTCCTCTGTTAGGAACAATAATTGCAACTGCATAAGAACTGGGGAGTAATCTACCACAAAATTCCCAATTCCCTGTACTTTATTTTTTTTATCGATTAAATTTGTGCCACTAACATAAAAAATAAAAAGACAATTTAATAGAACATTTCCATTTCTTATTTTTCAAACACAGTTGAAATTTCAAATCACCAGAATTGACTACAATCATAAAGATGAATTAGTTCCAAACAAGATGTTCATATCCCAAGTAATAACTTACACTTGATATTTATTGAAAAGGTTGCAGTTTTCTTGCAAGCTTAATAAAAAATTCTCTACCCCATACTATTTACTTTTCGATTCAAAATAGTTTGAAAAGAAAGTGGCCTGTAGTAGTGCTGCTAAATTTGTTCTGCACACACTAGTGCATTAAAAAAAAAATCCTATTTAGAGAGTCATTATCATTTTAAAAAAAATCTTCCAAATATTCAGCAGCAACATAATTCACTTACACATATAATTTTCTTTTTTTTTTTGGTTATGATTCTACCAATCATCAAAACTAACATCTTACAAACTGCAATAACTAGATGGGGAAGGGAATAGGTTCTCAATGTCAAACAAACATAAAGCTTGCCAAATACAAGTCTCTAAAACAAAAAGAATCAAGAGAAATAAACTACAAATTAAAGGAGCATTACTTGTGGGCCCTCCAATATTAACTACAAGTAATGGCTTTGGCAAAGGAGCTAATTCATCATGCCAGACAGTTGCGGCAATACGAAGTGCAGCAGAATCAGCCTGATGTAGTGCTCCAACAGTGATGACCTGAAATTCCAAAGTCAAATATCCAAGCCAACAAGATGAGCAAAATTGAAAACAACAATGAAGAAGAATCATACCACATTCTTGCCAGGTGGTTCTCTTGGTGTTATCCACCGTCTCATAATACGAGGGATCTCCTGTTGTCCACTGGCAGTTAGAGCATAGTAGTCATGACGAGGAGTCACAACCAAGTCAAACCTGTCAAGTCTCGACCTTGGGTGTTGAATCTGAAATGAAATGAAAGATGACATTAACAGACAAATATAACAGATGAATCTGATAGCCAACCTGATCTGTAAAATTACTGGCCTGAATGACAAAAACATTTTCTGATGCTAGACGTTTTATTGAACTGGCAACTGATATGGTGTCCCTACCAGAAGCAACTACCAAGAGTGGACCTTCTCTGAAGGGGAAAAGTAAATGTGATAATATAGTTAATTAGTTAGTTTATACCCAGTATAATTGAAGCCCACATAAAGTTCATAAAAATATATTTCAGCATATATTTTCTAGAGAAGATTAGTATCAATAATCAACAGATATCAAGATACTACTAATATACTAATAATTCAGATAATCAGCTGGAGAGTTGCCATTTGGAATCAGAACAGATAAATTCAACTTACACAACACTAAAATAGATTTAAAAGTAGAATGGTTGTTTTAGATATATTAACAGAAAAAGGTGAAGTCAAACCAAAAAATTGGTAAAAAAAAAATAGACTGTCCTTAGAAAGAATTCCTGACCTAGTATCTAGGAAAAATATATCTAATCTGAAGTAACTAGTAAAAAAAATATTGCTACAGGATGAATAGAATAATAAACTTAACATAGACAACATTAATAATAGCAGTTCTCCAATCTCAGGTATCTTGCTTTGTACTTCTATGATTTCTCAAAAGTCATCAGAAAGAATGGCAATACTGAGGAACTTCATTCATCAAAATCAAAGATATTGGATCAGATATATGTTTCAGTCCCTAACTGCTAGGATCATATTTTTTTCAAAAATAATAAACATTTTTGTGAATTTTTTTTTCGATTCAAGTGAGACAAGATGATGCAAATAGACCCCTGAGTGACAGTGCATATTTCCTAATTTAGACAGCCACATATTGCTGTAAAATGGCCACTACTTTCAACAAACAAATCAGACTAACCTCTTTAGGAGAAAGAAAGACTTCGATTGAAATATCGAGTCAAACCAAAGTTTCAGTCTTTTGTTAGCTCGAGATGGTGTCACAACAGTGTTGTAGGTGAGACAAAGGAAAAAAAAAGGTTGCGCTAGTGTCAAAGGAAGAGGAAGAGGAAGAAGAGTAGGAGACGAGGAAAGAAGCTAGGGTGTCATTTGAAGCTTACCTAGAGCGGAGAGATGTCACGTGAACCAACACAAGAGGACACAACTAGGTTTCAACACTGAAGAGGTGGTTTTGATGCAAGAAGCGTGTTGGGGGCTTGGAGTTGAATCGAGCTAGAGGGGAGGGAGAAAGGAGAGGGAGAGAGAGAGGAGGGGAGGGGGGCTTGAATAGCCTATCACTTTTCTTTCCAGCTCATTT
>JBBUKS010477001.1:0-17153 GCA_038050645.1 Hedychium gardnerianum
CGCTCGAACCCCTAGCAATGGACTCGGTCACTGATCGAGGAGATGCTCGGGAAAGTTCTGGATCCGCGACATACTCTCCTCCTCCTCCGACGAAGATTGTTCTCAGCCCTAGATTAATCGAGCGTGTCTTATCTCTGAAAGAAGATCTGTTGGCGACGGAGGCGCCGCCGGAAGTCATTCGCCTGGCCGAGCAAATCCGTCAACTCTGCTCGGAGTCCGGAAACGGAAGCCCCCTCGCAATTCTCGACCTTCTCGAACCATGGGAAACCCTAGACGAGACCGCATCGCTTCTCCTCTCCAGTCTCTCCGGCGAGCATGGCTTGAACTCTCCAGGATGGCACGCCCACCTTCTCTGCTCCATCCTCCTCCCCAAGTTGCTCTTCCTCCAGCAGCCGCCGTCAAGATTGCTCCTTTCCGCCACCATCCAATTCTGCCGGCAACATCCCGTGGCAGCAGTGGAAGCTCTCCTCTTCCCGTTGGCGCTCCGGAAGGAAGGACTCAATGCTGCTCTCTGCGACGTGCTCGCGCGAGTCGTCAGAGAATGCTTGCATCCGGTGCACGCTTCCTCCGCTTGCCAGAGACTGCTCTCCGCCGACGCCATGGATAGAAACCCCGTGCTGCTGGCTCGCCACCGGGAGTTGATACGCGATGAGGTGATGTGGACGGAGTCCATGTTCGTGCTGTTTCAGCATATCCTGAATCAAAAGGTTAGTTTGCCTCCTGATACTGTAGATCGTCTTGCGGCCGCCATCGATGAGAAGGCGAGCGAGTTCTCGAGGTCTCTCAAGTTCGGGAACTTCATGCTCTGCTTCGTGACCAAATGCGACGGCGCTTTGAAGCACAAGATTTTGTTAGAGAAAGCTGCCGGAAGGACACAGAATTTTGTGACCAAATCAATTCTGTCAAAGTTGAATGTTATGTAGAAGTAGATTTCGGTAACTATCTTGTTAACCTTACGAGTCTCTTATGGTTCCTTGATAAAAAATAATAATAATAATAAAAAACAAAAATAATAAATAAAAATAAAAATAAAATAATATTAAATATAAGATAATCGGTTTGATTTTAAAAAAAATAATTTTAATAATCATTAAAAAATATTTAACAGGTGATCAAAAAGTTTAACAGGTTCTACATTTTATTTAGAGTTTTTTTTTAAATGCGTCAGAGATTGAATTGCGAATGATTGAATTATAATTTGATGATATTACAAGAGTTATGCAAAATTTTAATGGAAGAAAGATAAAAATTAAAATATTAAAATATTTTTAATTAATTTATTAAAATTATTAAATATCTTAAAAATTATTTTAAGTTGATAAAAATTATTTTAGAATCTACTACATAGTTACAATTGTTATACAGTTATAATTAAATTTTATATTTGAGAACTTTGAATTTTAAATGATAAATATTATTATATTAAAATATTCATTTTTAACCTATCAAAATTATTTAAATTGATTCAAATTAATTTAAAATAATTATAAAATATAAATATTATTATATTAAAATATTCTTTATTAATTTGGTTAAATTTATTTAAGTTTTATCAAAATTATTTTAAAATAGTTATAAAAATAATTGATTATTATATATTGTGATATTTAATCGTAAGTTGTTATAATAATATTAAGAATAAAAAATTTATCGGGAAATAAGATGTCATTTTGACTTCGTTTCTTTTTTACAATTTATATAATTTGAGGGAGAACGGGTCAATAAAATTTTTTGCGCATCCCTTGGAAAGGGGGAAACGGTTTCTGGAAATTAGAAGAATGAATAAACGGACTCGTTTCCCAGGCGAGCGGAAACGAGTGCTGGGTATGAATTTAGTGGGCTGGGAATGAATGTGCCCATTTCCACACAAATTTCTTGGTCGGGAACGGAGGAGGGTTCGCGAGCGGAGCAATGGCGATCCGATGCCTGTCACCGCCTTTCTCTCTTCCTTCGACCACGGTACGCCCTAGTCTACCCGATCACTGTAGATTTTCGAACATCTTTCTCTCCCACTCTCCCCAGCTGCGCCGCAAAACCCTCGTCTCCAAAGGCTCTAATCTGCCATCGAGGAACGGACGCCGCTTGATCGCTGTAAGAGAGGAAGATCCAGCGATCCGTTCGCTCGGAAAAACCATGGTGTCGGCCGAGAAAGATCGCATCTTTACTGAAGTCGCAAAAGATGCTGATGATGGTACGCAGAAATTGGCAAGATGCAGTTTGATTACCGCAAGTATATATAAGTTGATTTTTCTACTATACTTTAGTTTTGTGATGAACAGATGCTGATTATGGAGTTGTTAGCATTCACCATGTTGGTGTGCTTTGTGAGAATCTTGAGAGGTCACTTGCATTTTACAAGGACCTTCTCGGTAGGTCTCTTGTCCTATTGAGGCCTTTAAGCAAATTCATTCAAGAAAAATGGTTTTGACAAGTTATATTCTAACTCAGGTCTGGAGATTAATGAAGCAAGGCCACATGATAAGCTTCCATACAGAGGGGCATGGCTCTGGGTGGGTTCTGAGATGATTCATTTGATGGAGCTCCCAAATCCTGATCCCTTGACTGGAAGACCGGAGCATGGTGGCCGAGATCGCCATGCTTGTATCGCAATTCGGGATGTTATGAAGCTTAAAGCAATCTTTGACAAAGCTGGTAGGTATTTAATGGTATCATGTTTCAGCTCTAACCATGCTTTGTTGTTCCTTGCATTTTCAAATGTACAGAAATAGAAGGTTAGGAAAACCATGAACAATATAATCCAGTTGATATTTGTAGCTATTTGAACAAATTGAGTTCGGCTCGAACCTCAATTTGTTCTTGTACCAACCTGATGATTCTGATTTGAACATAGCATATAGAGTGCCTGGTTAGTGGTGACTGGTGGGGTGCTACATGCTTAGATCACTATACAAAATATTTGCATTAACATAGATTTCAGCCCTAAAAGGATCCTTGGTGTTTGTCCCCTAATGAAGATGTCTTGGCACTCAAAATTACCCAGTTGACCACCCCAGCTGGGCGGCCAGGCCAGTCACGGCCTCCTAGCGACGATTGGTTAAGTTGGTTGCAGCCTCGGGTCGCAATTTCACTGCCAGGTTGGGCATGGCCTGACCGCAAATTTCACGAGATCGTCACTGGCGACTGTGATTTTGTAGCCTGGCCGCAACCAACAGGCACGGCGTGGCCAGAGGCCATAACCAACAATTGTCGCATTGAATTCTGGTGCATTATATCAACTGTTCTGTTAATTAGAGCAGCCACACAAGATTATGAATTTTGCAGATCTTTCATGCTCACAGATCGCTCTCTGGTTTCAGGTATCAGCTATACGCTCAGTCGATCAGGAAGGCCAGCAATATTTGCACGAGATCCCGACGGAAACGCACTGGAGTTCACACAAGTTTGATTAAATGTGCAACATAACGTTTACCATAAGAAATTTTTTACATAGCATTATGTAAATCTGGCTGTACTAGTTACTACATGTAGTGATATCTTCCATCTACTAAGTGGCAAATCTACTGGGTTCAAGTTCATATCTGTTAGTTGATTCGAATAGAAAAGTTAGTAAATGAAGCAATAGTTCTGGTCTACGGACCACTCTGGTGTTCCCTCAATTATATTGGAATGTAGAAACAAAGGAATGAAATTTAATGCTAAATTTCAACTGAATTATTTGACAGTTTGTCTTTTAAAGAGCCATCTCAAGCACTTTGATCACTTTTATACTGAGAATTAAGACCGTAAATAAGTCAAGTCGAGTCAAGTTTTAGGATGTTCAAGCTTGTTTGATAAGATAATTGAATCAAGCCGAGTCGAGCATAAAATGAATCAAGTTTTTGAAATGATTGTTCAAACTTGATTTGATTTATGTTTTATGAGTTTGAGCTTGTTTGAAGTTGGATTTGAGCTTCATTTGTTTAGATGTTATCGAGTTCTCACTTCAAACTTGGTTTGAGTTCGATTCGTTTAGATGTTATCGAGCTCTCAATTCAAGTTTATTTGATTGTTTGAAATTTTTGTTTGTTTGATTGGTATTGAAATTGATAATTCAAACTTATTTGTTTATTTTATTTTATTTATTTAGCATGTTAATAAAAGTTTTATTAATGAATATGATTATTTACGAACGTTATTCACGAACATTAACGAGCTGAATACATATGTGTTCAAACTTATTTATTTAATTTAACAAGTTATTCAAGCGTATTTATTTAATTGATCTTGTGTATATTGAACGAATATAAATAAATTTTTATCAAGTTGAACACCAAACTTGTTCATGAATATTTAATTCATTTAATAATCATCCATCATAAAAGATCGAGTCAAATTTTAGGATGTTCAATTTTGTTTGATAAGATAATCGAATCAAGCCGAACCGAGCATAAAATGAATCAAGTTTTTGAAATTATTATTCAAGCGTGACTTAATTTATTTTTTATGAGTTTGAGCTTGTTTGAAGCTTGATTTGAATTTAATTTGTTTATATGTTATCGAGCTCTCACTTCAAGTTTATTTGATTTTTTAAAATTTTTACTTGTTTGAAATTTTTACTTGTTTGATTGGTTATTGAAATTGATAATTTAAACTTATTTGTTTATTTTATTTTATTTATTTAACATGTTGATAAGAGTTATTAATGAATATGATTGTTCACGAATGTTGTTCCCGAACATTAACGAGCTGAATACATATGTGTTCAAATTTATTTGTTTAGTTTAACGAGTTATTCAAGCTTGTTTATTTAATTAATCTTGTATATATTGAACGAACATAAATAAACTCTTATCAAACTGAACATCAAACTTGTTCGTGAATAAGTTTTCTAAGGTGACTTTTGCTAAAGGAAAACTACTATCTCCTATCAAATAAATGATTCAAAACTTGTGCTAAAATTTTCTAAGGTGACATTTATGCAAAAATTATTCATATTCATTCAATACATACAAAATTAATTAAATAAATAAATTAAATAACTCATTAAATTAAATAAACATACTTGAATACATATATATTCAACTCAAATCATATTAATAAATTTTTTATCAACATACTAAATAAACAAAATTTTCAAAATGAATAAATAAATTCGTATTATCAAACTCAATAACTAACCAAACAAATTTAAAATATAAAAATTTAAAATAATTAAACAAATTTAAATTTAAAACTCAATAACATTTATACTAACTAAGTTCAAATCAAGCTTAAATCAAACTCATAAAAAAAAATCAAATCAACAATCATTTAATTCATTTTAGACTCAACTTGATTCAATTATTTTATTAAACAAACTTAAACACCATGAGACTTGACTCATTTATAACCCTATCTAATTCAACACTTTCTTTATCCAATCAAATGAAAACAAGTCACAAAAGTCTTTATTGCTCTTGATAAAATTCTTTATTTAAACCCCATTATCGTTTTTAAAAAAAAAATAATGGCAAAACCTTGAACGTTCACTATTTTTCTTTTGTTGTTAACAAAATCTTATCATGTCAGCATAATTCCATAGAAACATTGATACCTATAAATCAAAAATAAACCACAGACATAGACAAACGTACAACAAAAGTTCCATATACAATTCTTTTATAATCAATTCAACCTCTAAAATATGTTAGTAATGGGGAGATCTTGTTATCAATTGCACATGAAAAGCCATTGCCATTGTTGTCTGTGGAGAAAACTCCTTATCTTCGTAGCTAAGCTCTAATACGGGCACACTTCTATCCATTGCAGTCCTAAACTTGGAAAGAGCAAGGATTATTTGAAACATTATTTTGTAAAAAAAAAACAACACTAATAAAGTAAAATATGAAACAATTGCTTATAATATAGCAATTAAAATATTGACCTCTAAACTTTACAAATAACAATCAAAATACTATTTCATGGCTTAAACAAGCAAAGGAAATAGACAAATCAGCATATCAAATAAACAAACAATTCTTTTACTCTTTTTTTTTTTACCAATTAATAGAGAAAAGGAGAAAAAAAATCAAACTTATATCATATCATCATCATAATATGTACAAAACATTAATTAATCATTTTTATTAGATGAAACAAGTAAATAATAATAAGTACTCAATCAATATCGAGGAACTCTCCTTTCAAGGAAGCCATTTTAGGTGGTGCAATGGGCAAATTCAACCATCTAATACCAAGTTGGACAGATCCTTTATCAGCACTGGATTGGAATCTATCTTCAAGAACATGGAACCTATTCTGTCAAATTCATTGTCTAATCACAAGACAATCCTTTTAAAGGCATGTGACTGTTTTTCAAACAACCACGGTCCATTTAAATTTGGGAACAAGTGGATACACATAGAAGGGTTTTTGAATTTGATAGTCGCTAAGCGGAAGGTCAACACTAGAACAAACGATGTTACTTTTTTGGGTATTTAAACTCAGGAATCTTAAGAGCAGATCTGAAATAAAAAAAACAACTACAAATTCCCACAAAACATAAAGAGCAGATCTGACATAAAGCAACTGCAAATTGGGAATGATCTAGTAGCATAGTTGTTGGATTCTATCACAAATACTTTTACAAGTCACGTTGCTGAACTGATAGGGACTGATATTGCACCCCTATCAACTAACGGTGCACACAATCAATCTACAGAACTTGTAAATTTGGTTGCATCTTTCAATGAGGAGGTTCTGAGGGCTATAAAGATGCTTGGAAAGTTGAAATATCCTGGTCCAAGCAGCTTGAATGTTGTACTTTTTCGAAGCTATATAATCAAACATGGCATTATGTAGATTTCCAGAAAATTCTACTTAAGCACTTTAGAGATAGAAGATCGAACTATAGCTTTCTAGCTTTAATCGTCAAAAAGGAGTGCAAATTTGAGAAATGATTTTATTTCTATTGTACTCTAACATAACACATTTAAGATGGTTTCTAAAATCCAAGATACCATATTGCAATCTCACAAAGGGGTAGACAAGCCCTTTTCAGTTTGCCTTTAAGAAATGACAGGTCCATGTGATTATTTTTAAGTTCTACTGTTCCCCATGTTCTTGAAAATTCAGATTTTTTTTCCTATTTATGAAAGATCTTCATTGTTAATCAAGTTCAGTATTAGCAAACTGGTTTGAGAAACTAGTAGTAATAGATTGGGAAAACTAGTTTTTATTAGTCATTGACTTGTAGTTATTCAAGTAGCAAAAATCTGAAAATCCTATACAATTCAATTCCGAATAAAAATATTATCAAAGCCACCAACATACAAAAACTAGTATTTCAAACACCAGTTCATTTGCAGCTGCTCTGAAAGCAAGCTGCAGCATGACTAAGGCAAAGATCACAAGTGTAGAGAGACTTCAATTAATCAAACAAGACAACAATGGATACTTTCAACAGCATGGAATCTCCATACAGTTCCTGAAGCCATCAGAAATGCACTAGCGATGCTGCCAAAGGTGTGGCCTTTCCCTCATATAGGAGCTGTAGAACGAATAATGGACCTAAATACATGCAAAGCAATATCTATATCCATCCAAGATGCAGAAGAGAATAATGTGATTTCCTGTGTGTAATAATTTTAGTAGCACTTTTGATGCTGCAAGAAATTCTTTTTTTTAAAGAAATAAGCTGAGGTGGTTCACAAGAAAACTTTGTGGTGAGACCATAAAAAGCATGCTCAATGGATGCTAAGACAGTCAAAGATGTCTTCCATCATCCATGTACTTCATTTGTGTCATTCTTGTCACTGTTGTGGAGATTAATAGAGTCAAATAAAACGTGCAGAGAAAAACATTACGATACCATGAGTAGAAGCCATCATGTACGTAGCTCTTCATGAAATCAGACCAGTGTTCCACTTCTTACAAATTCTCATTCAAAAATTTGTGGAGCACATTTGTTGCCATGTATGGGGATGCACATCCATGCACCTGAAAAGGTTGCGACAATTAAAATTGATCAACGAACCATTAACATACAATCAGAGTTTATTTTGAGTAAATAAGTTTCAGCATTGAGCAATAAGTACTGTGTCATTATCACTAAAAGATTGGCTGCAAGTTTTTCTTAGATTCTGAAAATGAAAATTTTACCCATCAAAGGAGATAAAATTACCAAGGAAAAAGATGTAAAATAGAGTGTTTTCTTAGCTACATGTATGTGCTAGCAAGTACCAGAAGCAACTTGTTTAGCAAATTGGTAAGCAAGAATCAAAATGTAGAATCAAGAAGAGGCATGCTCATGGACTTATTCACAAATACTATGTAGACTTGGGCAAAGCAACCAACTAATAGGGAAATTAGGGACGTCATGGAAAAAATATATATACCAAAAGGATATTAAGCAAATCTCTACCTTGATACAAATTATACTCACCTGCAAGAAACCTGAAGGGATTTCGATAAAGCCTTGTAGAAGAAGATCAACCTTTTGTAGAATGCAAAAGGGAACGGGTGTAATAACATACAACAGACCTTTAATCACATCGATAGCTCGCACAATACCTGATCAATCAATTTATAGGTTAATCACAAAACAGAAACCAAAGTCCATTGAAATTCCAACAAATTCCTTAAATTTACCTACATATAGATACAGATTGAAGATTCATTTTAAAATTGGAAATTGTGTAAAATGCAGAAATTTAGCATGGAAACATGAAGCATTTGAGATATTGCTCATGATTACTTTTCAAATAAATATTTGGCTAATTTTCTAGTATATTCTTCCCACTAGAATGGTAATTGTCTTTATCAACTCCATGAGAATGTTAGGTGTGATTCAATCACATTTATTTTAATATAATAAATCTGGCTGTGAGAAACTAAATTTGCTACCGTGTGACCTCGGAAACAGCTTATAACGCATGGTAAGACTACGTACAATAGACCTTAGGACCCCGCATTCGCGGAAGCTTCGTGCACCGGGTGCCCTTTTTTATGTGAGAAACTAAATTTAATCAAAGATAATGCAAAGAAAATCTGTTACAATGGTCTGCATATAACATGGAATTTGATGGTTATGTGCAGAATACCAAGAGAATGTAGCAGTCTAGCAGAGATATCCGATGTTAAATAAACACAAATTTTAATATCAAACAAGAACGAGATTATCACAGTGAATCATCACCAATAAAAATGATTTCCTTTCTTCCAACGACACGAAACAAGTTATAAAGAGAAGAAGAATTTGAATAATACTTCATAAAAGCATAGTACCAGAGTTCCAACTTTTGGCTCTTCTGTATTTTCTGTCAATTGCAACAAGCACTATTGCAGAAAATATCAATGAGTAGACCAAAATCCACAAAATTGTCTTGTCTATTATATTTCTCCCCGTGCCAACAATTTCAGTTAAATCAACCAAAAAGATGCATACACATCTGTTATTTTTTAAAATCGGATATCATCATCATTTTTACAAGAAGGAAGCCACAATGCGCAAGGCTCCTTGGTGATTTAGGAAAGGTTTGTGCATAAATGCTTCAGTTCTGCAAGTCTAGAGGATATTCTATCACCACCTGAATCCAATCAGATGAGAATATTGCAGCTAACTATTGGAAAATTAGTTTGTCCCTTAACAACCATGTGTGACAATATTTGGCAAAGTGCATTAGGTTAGGAGTTTTTATTTAATAAATGATTTGCATGGAGCATATAGGATTCCTCGCGTATTTTGTAGATTGAGGTATCAAGTTTACATAATGGACTTAATGGATTGAGTGTACAGACGTGTGGAGTTTCAAGCTTGAGAATGATAATCAAGCTTGGGGAAGACCCTTTGTGTTGAAACTGTAACCCTTTAGGCTTGTTTGGGGTAGAAATAATGTAAAGATATGACAAATGCTATGGATGCAGGAAAAGTTAAATGGTTGTAAGAACAATTTAAATTATGATCTAGGAACAATTTAAGGCATGTCATGATCTAGGAACAATTTAAATCATGGAAGGGCTCAACTAGGAAAAGTTAGTCAAGGAAAAGAGTAGCAGGTAGCTCAATGGTTGTAAGAAAAACCTAATGTATACTATGCTCATTGCTTGCTCCATGGCCTCATTTAAAGGTGTATTTAATGGAATCTTGTTGTGATGTTGCACCAGATATGACAAATGCTATGTATGCAGGAGCGAGTCACTAAACCATTATGTGTCAGCGTGCACATCCTTTCTTATTTATTTAAGTTGTTATGTCACTTTGATATTGTTCACATGTGCAATTGCTCTCTGATGGTGTGCTTGCTTGAAGATGTGATTTGCGAAGAATTTAAAAGCGTCATTGACACTACCCTCCCTCCCCCCCCCCCTCTCTCTGACGGTGTGCTTGCTTGAAGATGTGATTTGCGAAGAATTTAAAAGCGTCATTGACATTACCCTTCCCCCCATAGCAAGGACGATATAGAATGCACAATCTTTGCTGTTTATGTTCAGGAATAAGAATTGCAAATGATATGCAGCAAATATTCCTCCATTTTGTTTGTTCTATAAGCATGATAAGGGCGAAATTGTCTACAATACTTGCTCAGCCGTACTACAAAAAATGTTTAATATTTGACTTCTATAGTGTCTTCAAAAATGTTGAAAAGTTAATTTTCCAGTGCTTTGATTAGTGATGGAAATGGATGCTGGAAAATATTATCCAACACTTACTGATGCAATAGCACAAGTGTTGACAATTTTCAGCAATTGATAAAATGATGTAAAAATTTTATATGCTTGCTGTTGAGAAAATAAATGTTGGCAACACAACTTTGCATGTAGTCTTAATGCCACAATTGATAAGTAAAAGAGAGGAAGGAAAATGAGAGAAATAAGACAAGCAGATCAGCTTATTACCAAGTCCCACACATGGAGGTATCTTAGACTTAGATTTTGCAGGCACATCCGAACTGACAGCCAGGCCAACAATTGTAGCATTAAGACTGTGAAATATTTCACTACTTGGAACCTACAAAAACCACAAAAAAAAAAGAAAAAGAAGAAGAATACAGCATAAGGAAATGAAGATAGATTACACATGTTTATGGGTTATAAACAAGTTGATTATTCAGTTTATTAGCTACTTAGCTTCAGGTTTAATTTTCTTTAATGATGTTGGAAATTGAAAAACAAGATACATGTTTGTCTGATACCTGTTGATGTTTGTATACATGGAACATAAAATCATTGGTTATTAGGAATTAGGAGGATGACACAAAATCACTAATGAAGTTGCCCATTTGTGGGATGGTTGATGGATCTCTTCTTCACAAGAACAATATAAAATGAAATGCCATAAGAAAAAACAACGCAAAGGCTGTGAATCTCAAACAAAAAGCTGACAAAGCATGAGATATATTGGTGTCACACAAATGATTAGGAAAGAGCATGCATATGAAACTCAAGACAGCATGATACACCGATCTTAAGTATAAGTTTAGTTAAATCACCTAATGCTTTACTAACCTGACAATGAAGATGAATAACCTTTACTTTTGAAAAAGGAACCACATATGGAGAAACAGCAGCCAGAGCACGAGCAAGTTCTTTATTAGTCAGAATATTCAGGTTGTTGGGGAAGCATTGCTTGAAATAGTCAAAAAGACGCTGGTCTCGCATATGGCGAGCATCTTTCTGAACTAATATACTGCAGGAAAAAGAGAGAATTTGGCACTGTTAAAGCCTTACAGGTGAAGTTGTCCAGCTCTATAGCACACCAACTCAAGCTATAGCCTGGTTTATATCTAAAATTTGGTAGAAAGCATAACTAGATTAATAATCGATTTCAAAAGCAAGCATAACTAGATTAATAATCGATTTCAAAAGCAAATAAGGACATAGAAAATGTAGCTAAGTCCATAAATGACAAATAGTCTTAAATTTGCTAAATATTTGGACATCGATGTGTACAGGAAATTGTTTCAGCAGACATAAAGAGTAACTCAATTGTGAATGATGAAAACTCACGATTCATTTTTAATGTTTCGACGTGCTGAATCAAGAACAAGTATAGGAACATTATGAAGTTCCTGCTGGTTTGCATCCAACCAGAATGTCCCAACTGGTAGATTTTTACTCCGAACTGAAATGTGTATCTGAACAACTAGAGTAGGAGATATATATCTTAACATTTCAACCAAGAGATCAAAGCCAGTGCCTGCATACAACAAAGATTAATGAAGAGTTACTAGCCAACAAAATAAGTCATTATTTTCAGAATTAAAACACTTATTTTGCTACTTAAAAGGAGAAAAAAATATCAAGTAACAGTAGATATTTCAAAAATATACCTTTCACCCATCCAGGAGTGTTAATAAGCAAAGGCAACACTGTATTTCCAGGATCATTGGGTTCCAGCTGATGATACTGCTTGATAAAGTAATCATATAATCTAAACGTAAAATCCAGATATGCTTCAGGATTACTCTTTGAGGAGACGTCGCCCAAGTAGAAGAACCTGAAATTTTATGAACTGTTGTGTTGTATAAATTTTCAATATAAAATAAAATCACATCAACTTTTGAATGACTTTATACACTATTTTGTTAACATGAGAAGTTGTAGACTAAGGAGTGGGTTTATAAGACTTAGATGAGTGTACTAAAGTTGGGTTTAAGCATTTGGGGCCAAATATTGAGACAATCAAGTTAATGACCCATTTCTTTCATTTGGGCAGATTGTTATATTTTGGTATCAGAGCAAGGTTTGTCGTAGGCATGATAAGCACCTGACAAGTAATAAAAGAAGTCCATTGCATGTTCCAATTAGAAATTATCGCTTGCAAAAGTGGAACCACCATTAGATGGGCCTCACATCCCCATATGGGATGATGTTGTTGATGAATCTAATGCATGAATTATTGAATTAATTCCGTAAATACTTACAACCTTTGCTGAAGAATTTGTTTGATCCCGATCTTGATGCTTGTTGTCGGAAGAGCAATTACAAGAACAACCCTTCGATGTTTGACGAACCAATCCCTCTTTTGTGATGTTCTTCTTCTTACAATAAGAGAGCTTTCTCTATTGCTCTGTCTTTCACCACTTTTTTTTTTCTCTTTGCTTGGACGAATATATAAAGATAAGGAAGTGGGTAGTATGGGCATCGTTCACATTTTCCACTTCCCCACTACATGGCTATGTCATATTCCCCACTACCAACATCTCCCACTCGTCCAAGTCAAGTCAGCCAAATAAGAATCAAGTCACAAAGACTATATAAGAACATTCACTTCACACTTGAGGAAAAATGATTCGTGCGACAACAAGCATATTGAGCGATTAATGCTAAGAAAGTTGTTACACTTTCATAGCCGCTCTACAACACAAATTAGAGACATCAATATCTTGCATTTACTAGATTAAATTATTTACATCAATACGAACATCTCTAATCCCTCAAAATGACTATTATATTGAGAGCATGTTCAATATCCCCAATTAATACGATTTGTTCGCAATCACATTTTATGTACTCAATAAAAATATAATTGGTGAATAAATACCAAAGATGTAAATCTATTTTAATCTTCCTTGTTAGCTAGAATCTATTATTCTAACCCTTTCTTAGTTAAACTTCATAGACCGAATCATCCACAATAATACATACTAAAGTAGCAGACACCGATTAGAACTTCAAGTAAACAACTAAATAATCACTCAGGGAAAAATCGAGATTATCTTATAATCTCAAACGTCTCACATAGTAGAGAAGAGATTCATTCTCCTACTACCCTTATTGTCGCTATATCACATATGCTATGAATCACATGCTACGATATTTTTCTCTTTACTCATAAAGAGTGCATGTTTTTCTTAATTTTAATATCGTACAGATTTAGATCAAGACATTCTCAATGTCTAATCCTGAATTTAACTTATGAATTCTAATCTGGCTTCCAATAGGTTCAATAAATGGTTGGTACATTTACTTCGATCATTATCAATTCACAAATGATTGCATCTTAATACAACTATCAAGGCGACCCAACTTGTATGTCTCCATGCACAACTGCATTAGCTGTCCAGTAATGATCTTACCTCTATTTATACTAAACAAATAGAGATGATTATCCAGTGTCTCGATCCTGGATTTGATCGAAAACGGCTAACTAAGCCAACAATATAGTTAATATCAGAACATGTACACAACATTGTGTACATTAAACTACCAATTATACTGACATATTATTTTTTCTTCATTTCGGCTATTTTTTCAGAAGTCTTAGGACACATACTTTTGCTCAAAACAGTACCTTCACTATAGATGTTTGTTCAATGTTGCAATCTAAAGTGTTGTAACATCTTAGTAATATAAACCTCTTCAGACAAACTCAAAAGCTTTTTAGATTGATCTCTTATGATTTTTATTCCTAAGATATACTCGACTTCTCCCATATCTATTATGTTAAATTATGATGAAAGTCATAATTTAACTTCTATCACAAACTTTATGCCACTTTCAGTTATTAGCATATCATCAACATAATAAGATGACAAACTTTCCTTTTTCCTTTCTTAGGTAAACACAATGATCCTCATTGATCATTTCGAAACTATAAGATAAAATAATTTTATTAAATCTCATGTTCCATTGTCTTGACGTCTACTTTAGCCCATATATAGATTTTTTAAGTCTATATACTTTATTCTCTTGGCCTTCAACAATATAACCTTCTGGCTGTGTCATATAGATTTCCTCGTCAAGTTTACCATTAAGGAAAGTTATTTTTTACATATCTGATGTAATTCCAAGTCAAAATGTGTTATTCTAAAATGACACAAATTGACACAAATTTTAAAATGTCTCTTCAAAATCGATACCCTCCATTTGGGTATATCCTTTTGCAACTAAACGAATTTTGTATCGATTAATCGATCCATCTGCTTTCCTCTTAATTTTGAGAATTCATTTATTCCCAACAGCCCTTCGGCTCGGAGGAAGATTGACTCAATTTCCTTATCCATTGCAATTTCCACTTTTCTTTAACTGGGCATCTCAATGCCTCCGGTTCTTCATCGTGGAGAATCATTAATGTCTCATTCTCAATTTCAAAACTTTTACGAGGAATCATCTTATGACTACTTCTTCGTAGGTTAGACTATTGAGAAATCATCTCATTAATTGACAAACCACTTCCACTAGGTTAACTAGATTAAGATATCTCTCGTGATACTTCATTCGTTGATAAATTAACATTTTCCTCCTCTATTGTAAATAGAAGAATAGATTTATCAACTTCACCTCTCATTAGAATCTCAGTTTCGAAAAAAGTTGCATACTCTATTTCGGAGATAGTTTCATCTTGCATAACCCTTGGAGGTATTAGAATACCTTACAAAAATATATTTTTTATCTCTGAGTCCTAATTTTCCATATTTGTGAGTCTTATCATAAACATAGACAGTTGACCCCCAAAGTCTCAGATTACTCAAATCTGATTTTCTACTTGTCCAGCGTTCATATGGGGTAGATGGAACAAATTTGGAAGACACTCGATTAAGTATATATATTGCTGCTAATAATGTATCACCCCAATAGGAAATTGACAAATTAACTTGAGTCATTATAGACCTAACCATATCTAGAAGAATTCAATTTCTTCTTTCAGTAATCCCATTTTGCTATGGAGTTCGGATTGTTAGTTATCTAATAATTATCTTGAACTAATCAGACAAATATTCACCCCCACGGTCAGTGCATAAGGTTTTAACTTATCCAATTGATTCTCAACTTCATTCAAATAATGATTAAAGTAATCTGCTTCAGATTTATAAGAAATCAAATACACATGATCAAAACGTGTGAAGTCATCTATAAATGTGATAAAATAAGATAGTCTTCACATTCGAACCACAAATATTCGAGTGAATTAATTGCAATGGTGATTCTGCTCTAATAGTCTTACCAAATGATTTTTTTGTTGCCTTTCCAGCATAACAATGCTCACATATAAACAAGTTAACCTTAGCATAAGTGTCGAATAGGTCTCTTTAGCTAATCTATTCATACGTTCTTATCCTATATGTCTTAATTTAACATGCCAAATTTTATCATTTGCATCAGCATCACTAATGAGAGAAATGTTCGAAAAATAATCCTTAATACCATAAGTAATATTCGGTTCTACATCAAAAACCATGAAACCATTGGTTACATAACTATATCTAATTAACACAGAGTTAATACGAAGTTCCACACATCGACTATAAAAGTTTATACACTAACCCAAATAAAGAAGATTTATAACAGAAACTAAATTCCGTCGAATCTCAGGAGCATAAAAGACTAAACAAAATACATCCACCACGTAGGTTGAGTTTGCAAATATCAACTCCTTTACTTCAATTCTTGCATTATTTACCACATATATCCATTTGTTGCTCGCTAGTACCCGACGGTACTCCACGAATGTAGCTCGCTCACGAGCTACATGGTTTGTTGCTCCTGAATCTATAATCCATAAAGGATAAGAATCCGCTAACAACACTGTACTAGCAATATAACGCTTATGAATAGAAGATAAACATAGACTTACCTTTTTCGACTCAGTACATTCCAAGCAAAATGATACTTCTTGCCACAATTATTGCAAATTAACTTGTTTTCAGGTTTCTGTCCATGCTTCTACCCTATAAACTTCTTTTTGTTCGAGCCTAGCCCAGCAGCAATTTTGACATCTTCTTTCTTTCCCTTTCCCTTCTTGAACCATTTTCTTTTATTCTTGGATGCGATGCATTAACACAACCATCAGCTACAAAAGTTTTTCTAGGAATCCTCGAGGATTCAATTCTCTCCGCCTTCAGTTCAACATGGCGTGAGACATCAGTGAAACTCTTGATATTTTCACTGTGAGTAAAATTCGGTTTCATTGTCTCCCAAAAATCAGGAAGGGAACGGATAACTGCCTGAACTTGTTGTTCGTTAGTCAACTCATGACCAACCGCTTTGAGCTCCCAAATCATATTAGTCATTTCCCTTAGATGTTGGGTCATCGTAATATTCGGACGTTTCTTATAGTTGTCACTACGAAGCTTGCTTAAGCTTACTCCTATTTTTCTCTCAAGGCAACCCAGACATCATGAGCCGATGGATATGACTCATACTCATAAACCCAACGATTAAAATACCGTGCCGTGCCGGGCGGCACGGCCGGTTTTTACCGTTCCGATTTCTTACCGAAATCGGAACGGGAA